>PVKU01005073.1:0-131149 GCA_004027475.1 Anoura caudifer
TATGTTACTTCCTTTTTCTCCCTTGCTGCCTTTAAGATTCTCTCTTTGTCTTGGAATTTTGCTATTTTAATTATGATGTGTCTTGAAGTGAGCCTCTTTGGGTTCTTCTTGATTGGGACTCTCTGTGTTTCCTGGATTTGTGCGAGTTTTTCTCTCATCAAATTAGGGAAGTTTTCCATCATTACTTTTCAAATAGGTTTTCTATCCCTTGCTCTTCCTCTTCTCCTTCTGCTATCCCTATTATACAGATATTATTACATTTCATATTGTCTTGCTTTTCTTTTAATCTCTCTGTGTTCTTTCTGAGCCTCTTTTCCTTTTCTTGCTCTTTGTAGATGTTTTTTTCTACTTCGTCCTCCAAGTCGCTGATCCGATCTTCTGCTTCATCATTTCTGCTTTTCATTCCTTCCACTGTGTTCTTTAGTTCAGAAATTGGATTTTTCATTTCCTCTTGTTCCTTGTTGATGGTTTCTATTTCCTTTTTCATGTTGATATAGGTTGCAGTGAGTTCATTGTAGCTTCCCTGTAGTTTCTGGTAGCTATTTGAGAGCTCTTGGAGCTTCCTGACAACCATTGCTTTGAACTCAAAATCTGATAGTTGAGTTGCCTCCATTTCATTTAGCATTCTTTCCGGGGCTTCCTCCTTTTCTTTCGTTTGGGGATTGTTTCTTTGTCTTCCCATTGTTTGTGAGGCTCTTCTTGTTAGGCTCAACTTCTTAAATTGATTTATTCTGGTTCCTTGGGTTTATGGTGTGAACTTCTGTGGTAGAATACCTGTGAGATTCATTGGTGCTGTCTCCTTCAGGTGTCCTGGTGTTCACAGCTTCCAATGTCTCAGCTGTTGAAATGCCCCCTTTTTGGGACCAACTGTGGTTTTTCCACAATTCTAGTGCTTTTTTGTTTTGTTTTGTTTTGTTTTTGTCTCACTAGTAGGTATTTAAAAAGAGAAAAGAGGAAGAAAACAAAGAAAAGAAGAAAAATGAAAAGAGGAAAAAGAAAAGCAGAAAGAAAAAAAGAAAAAAGAGGAAGAAGAAGATAAGATTGGAAAGAAAGGAAGAAGGAATAAAATAAGAAAGAAGTAACAAGAAGCAAAAGAAGTTGAGGGGTAAAATAGATAAAAATAATGAAAAAATAATTTAAAAACAAACAAACAAACAAAAAACAACCAAAAATCACCAACTCTTGCTGTTATCAGTCTTACCAAGCTGGTTTTTCTGGCCTTGCTGACTGCAGTGGCCAAGGGGTGAGGGTATCACTTTTCTCCATGTTCAGCACTCAGTTATCTTTGGGTTACTGTCCTCAGAGCTAGCCCGGGGCCTCTCTGCACAGGGCCTCAGGCATATCTTCTGAGGGGGTGTGCGCCTACCGTGGTCGCACACGGGCGCTTATGATCTCCCAGCCTTCCATGCACTGCACCAACTGTTGTTCGGGTGTGAATCGACCCCCACGCAGGAGGCACGCAGGTGCCTAAGATCTCCCAGTCATCCACGTAGGGGTGCCGACTGTCATGCAGGCACCGATTGGTTGCCATGCAGGTCCCCAAAGGCGCGAGGCACTGAGTGACTGCAGCCCAGGTCCCTGGTGTCGCACAGGCACCGAGAGACAGCAGCTGGCACCAATGGATCCCCACACAGCTCTTCCCAATGGCTCGTGGGTGCAGACACGTGCTCGAGCTCCGATGCACAGTCCTCCCAGGGCTATGAGATCTTGACACCTCTCTGTGAGATTTCAAGCAACCAGATTTATCCCGGTGCTGCTGAAACCTTGTTTGGCTGATCAGGGAGTGGTTGACCTGGCTCCCTCCCTCCTTAGAGTCTTATGGCCAGGGCTGGCCCAGGATCTCAGCCCCCACGCTGCTCTCTGCGCTGCTGGAGTGTTCTCCGTACCGTCTGGTTTTTCAGTGTCCACTGCAATTTTCGATCTCCTGTTTTCAAATATGTTGTGTTTCTGATGTCTGTTTGCTCTGTTCCACC
This sequence comes from Anoura caudifer, assembly GCA_004027475.1. Classification (NCBI taxonomy): domain Eukaryota; kingdom Metazoa; phylum Chordata; class Mammalia; order Chiroptera; family Phyllostomidae; genus Anoura; species Anoura caudifer. The sequence goes on from PVKU01005073.1 coordinate 1,974, forward strand.
ATAAATCAGCCAGGTGTTTCTCCTGTGTGAAGGGGGAAGAGGAATGTGCTTCCTCCTACTGCACCGCCATCTTCCTTCCTGTCCAGTTTTATATTCTTGAAGTGCTGTACCATTGCTGGTTAGACATGTTAAGTCTGAGTTTATTAAGTAAATATTTATTTAGCATTAAAAATAACTTGTGAACTTTTGTATTTATAAAATTTGTAACTCAAATGTTCTTTAATTTTTTAAACATATTTTTGTGATTTTGTTTTACTTCTCTTATCTTCCTTGATGATGAATCAGTCAGTAAAACATAACATCCCCCCCTTTTCCCTGGCAGTCCTTCCTGTTTTACTGAACTGTATATTCAGTTTCTGTGTACAACTTTTTAAGTGTATAAATAAAGTGATATGTTTTTTTTAAAAATGAAGATTAAATGGAGCTGAATAGTTTCTATCCCCTAGTAACATCATAGCCATTGTAAAGTCATAGTGCAACAAATTACTCATGTGTTTATGGCGGTGCTGGCATAAACAAACATACTGTGCTGCCGATCACTGAAAGTATAGCACATGCAGTGACAGTAGTGGCCACACTGCCCAGGTTATGTAAGTGCACTCTGTGACGTTCACACGATGAAAACATTTCCTTAGGACACATTTCTCAGAATGCATCTCCATCTTAAGTGATGTCTGACTGTACATTTAATGTTCTTCATTAGAACTTAACCTTTCTATTGGGATGTGATCCTCTATAGGTTAATATTGCCATTTTCATAAATATGAACTAGAACAGCAAGGACAGGAGCACAGTTAGTAAACTGCTACAGCTGGCTCTCATTATTGGTCTGCTTTTTTGCTCATTTGCATGCATATGAACTCAATGTCTCTGGCAGCAATGGATAGATACTTAATTACTTAATATGTTTTCATATTTGAATGTAAACTAACATGCCTGCCAATTTCTAAAAATAACTTTTAGAATGCCCTTGAGAAATAAAATCTAAATACTGTCTATGAGTAAGATGTGATTTCAGTCAACTCCCCCTTCCCATTGCCAGAGTGACAGCAGAGTTCATGCTGAGCACAGAGATAATCCTGTGTCATGTAGATTTGACTTGAAGAATTTTGTATCTCCTAAAGCAGATTTATTTTTCTGGGTCAGTTGGGTTGAGGCTAACGTTCAATGTGGTAATTTGCCTGAGAGAGTGGAACATGAACCAGGCTCGTATCAGGGTAAATGAGCTGGCCATTGCTACATCCATGGCTCACTGTCCACAGATGGGTTGCACTCATCAATAAACGAGAGCAAACTATATAGTGTGGCCCTTCTAAATGCATTGGATGACTACAATTTTCATCAGTCCCATCATTCTTAATGCATTTTAAAGCTCATTCAACATGACATCGGTTGAACCTTTAAATAAATTAGTGAAAACTTAAATTTGACCGCTAGAAAAGAAGAAACTTGTAAAAAAAACTTTAGTCTATAATAATGGCCATAAAACACTACATTTTTCTATATAATCCACTTTTTTCATAAAGTGTATTCCAGTGATTACATTAGTAACGATCACCAAATTATGTGGCATTTAATACCTCATGTACTAAGAGAGTTTGTAGTATTTCTGTACAGCTTGCCTCTGATCTTCTAATTGACCTAGAAGTTATTTTTAAATAAGGAAATATAATTGATTGATATGCAGCCCAATTTATAAGCCCATATACTTTCAGTTCCTTGACTTCAGAATTGATTGCTGTTGCTTGATCCGCACATTAAAGCCTGTGTTGAACTTTTCCTTTTTGAGAAAATGAATCCTGAAAAGGATTAATAAGGGCTTAGATTAAAACCTTCTTACAGGCCATGGGGGAAAAAAAAACAAAAAGACAAAAAAAACAGCATCTAGGCAAAAAGTGGAACAATTTCTTCCATGCCATGTATGTTCAATAACACAAGGGGGATATAATTAGATTCTTCTAGTTACTTCTAATTTCTCACCTAGTCTTTCATGGTTATTCTCTAAATTTTAAATAATGTTCAGCTCTGTTAATATTTGCTTTGTGTATTGAGGTGCTTTAATGTTGGTTGCATATATATTTACAGTCTTTATATCATCTTGGTGATATTATTATTATATCATTACCTTCTTTGTTCTTGTAGGGTCCGTGGTTGGAGATCCTGTTACCAGGGTCTCAGATGGGCATGGATCCTGTCCGACACTGAATGGACTGGGCTGCCTTTATGACCTTGATAGTGTAGGTTTCCTGCTGCAACAAGGGTGTGCTTCAATGTGTGGTGTTCAATCCACAGACTATGGACCTGTTGCCAGGTGTGCATATGGGTGTGGCTTCTGCTTCGTGTGAGGAAGGCCTCCCACCAGATCACTAGGTGAGCCCATGCAGGGTAAGACTGGCCTCAGACCTCATGCAGAAGAAGCTGGAAAAGAGTCAGGGGGCTGCCTCAGCGTTCCCAGTTGGGACCAAGGACTGCAGCCCTGACTCCAGGCTTCTGGGTGGGCAGAAATGTCCTCAGACTATAGAAAGTGGGGCAGGAGTCAGATCACAAGGCTGCTTCAGAATCTGGAGTCATGGAGCCCAGATCTTCAGATATTGGAGAAGTGTATCTTCCATCCTGTTCTGGGGTGGGCAGTACTGCACCCACACCATGGTGGAGAGGGGGCTGTAGCTGCATACAGGGCCATTTCAGGATCCACTCGTTACCCAAGGTCAGCAGGCCTGCCTTCCAGGGCAATGGCAATGGCAATGGGTGTGTCTTTCCCCCAGTTCCTGGACAGGCAAGACCACTTCCAGACTCCAGTTCAAAAGGGCAGTTTCAAGATATGCAGTCAGAAAAAAATTAGACAGGCTGGCCTCAGGGGCATGGGTGTGCATATCTCCCACCTTGTTACTGGGTGGGCTGGCTTGCTCCCTGGCCATAGCTGAAGAGAAGCTACAGTTGGGTCACAGGACACTTCAGGGCCAAGAGTCAAGACAGAGATCAATGGTCCTTTTACTATAGGCACAAACTAGCCTGATTCTTCTCAGATCCCTTGGAAGATAATGCAGTATCAGGACCAGAGTCAAACAGGCTGTAGCTGAATCCACTGGGGTCAAGGCTATTTTAGGGTCTCTGACCAGGATCACCACCATCAGTGAGCCTGCTTCCTTGACATGGGCCTACATTCTCAAAACAGCCTCTGTAGTCTTGGACTCCACTGGGGTTTTGGAATTAGAAACCCAGATTCCAAAGCACCCACAAAGATACTTTTGTCTGTTTGTAGCTGCCAAACTACTGTTCCTGAGGGGTATACAAGTGAGAAAGCCCCTATTCTGCCATCTTGCTAATGTTACTATTACCATACAAGTATATGGGATTCTGCTGTCCATTGCCTATAAACTCCGGAGGCAGAGGTTTGGTGAAAAAGGAAAAGAGTCTTTTATTTAAAGGCTATACAATTTTGGAAGAATAGCAGGCTTCCACCTCAAATCCCATTCCCTTCAGAACACCCAAAGGCAAATAGCCCTTCCATCCTCTGCCAGATCAGCTCAAGGCTATGCCTGGAATTCCTTCTCGCATTTAAAAATACCATCCTTTGGGAAATACAAGTACTGAAGCATGATTGTCCGGGTGGCTGAGCTGGTTCCTGGTCACAGTCCAGCTTCAGGAATCTCTCTAGAATCTGCACGCACCTGTGTCGTAGTCACAGCATGCTACCCTTTCTCTGGCCATGGCCCTCTGGCCACAGCCCACTGGTGCAACGCCTGCATCCTATCCTGCTGACCATCAGTCTCAGGTGTGTCAGTGTGCCTAACTGAGCAGGGCTGTGCTGTGCAGCACCCATGCTGTTCCTGCTTCTAGGGCAGGGAGCGGGGTGAGGCCTGTCACCTGGCCACACTGCCTCCAGGACTTGCTAGCCCTGGACACTAGAGCTCCTGACCCCTGACTGGGTGAACGAGGGGGAAGAAAAAGAGCAAGTGTCCATGTGTGCTCTGTTTTTAAAGTCCTGGCCTAAAAATCCTGTGGGCTGTGGAAGCCAGTAGGAGGGTCTTTGCCTCTGTCCAAACATTTCAGTAGCCAGGTGCATGTATCTCTGTAAGCTTCCTTCTGCTGTATCACCCAGCACTACTCGGTTGCTGGGTCAATGCACCCTTGTGCACTAGCTGTTTACCTCTCCCTAGGGGTATGAATCACATGTAGCTGCAACTTTAACCCACTGCCTTGGTGTTTCCTCTGACCCCTCCATTCTCTGAGTAGTGCAGCCTCTTGCACTGGATTGGGGTTCCGCTGCTCCCCAACTATGTGACCAGAGCCCTCATTACATCACTGCATGAATACTTCTGTTTTAATGCAATCCAATTTTTCCATTTCTTCCTTTGTTGTTAGTATCATGTGTGTATGTGAGTGTGTGTGTATCTGTGTTTTCTTCTGAATGCTTCTAAGATTTTCTCCTTGTATTCTGTTTTCATAAGTTTTCCTATGACATGTCTTGGTTTGTTTCTGTCTGAATTTATTTTAGTTGTGTTTATATAAGACTTCTTGTATATGTGCCTTAATGACTTGAGGTTTGGTGGGGGGTGTTACTGGCCGTTGCTATACTAAGTCTTTCTTCTGGAACTCTAATTACATATAACATAAACTATTCTTATTCATATTTTTATTCTGTTATTCATTAAGCTGCAGCCTGAATATTTTCTGTGGACCTATCTTCCAGTCATTAATTCTAATACTCTCATCTGCTGTGTAAACCGCTATATTGAGTTGTTGATATCTTAATATCATTTATTGAATTTTTCTGTTCTAGAATATTTAATTTTAAAATAGATTCTATCTCTGTGGAGAAATTTTTAATATTGTCGTTTGTTTTCTTGAAGATCACAACTATGTTTAGATTACAACGCAAGGCTAAAAACAGCAAACACTGGGGTATCTACATATTGGCTAGTATTGTGTGCTTTTCTCTTGATAATATTTGCTGGATTGTTTGGAATTTTTTATTTAATAATGGAAAACCATAAAGTATTGTAGAAAATTTGTTTATCTTTTTCCAGAACAAGGTAACTCTATTTTTCCTTTGGATGCCTAAGTTATGGAAAATCTGATTCACTTTAAACAGAATTGAGCTGTCTTAAGTGTGGTTTTTCCTGTTTACTTGTTAAAGATCCCAGTTGAATGTTTCTAGGGCCCTTATTATTGTCAAGCCCTCAACTCAATTTATGTGTCCTCAACACCACATGCTACTTTAAAGAAACAAAATGAAGTGTAAAGGTATACTACAGGTAATAGTAAATCAAAGAATTTGATAATTTAGATGAAATGGAAAAATTCCTAGGAAGACACAGTCTACCAAAATTGGCAGAGGAAGAAATATAAAATCTAGAAACCTACGCAGAAAACCTCAAAGGACCTGTAGTAAATAGATTCAGTTAGCGGTTTCAGAGCTGTCCCCGCCACCAAACACACATGCACAAAGTCCAGGCTTCTCTGTCTTCTGTGTGCACTGTGTTCACCAACACTAAAAGAATTAATACCAGTCCTTCAAAAAAATTTTCTGAGAAGATAGAAGAGTGAGAAAACTACCCAACTTATTCTATGAGGCTTATACTACCCAGATTCTATAAAAAGACAGACACCGCAAGAAACTATAAGCCAATGTTACATAAATATAGATAAAAATCCTCAACAAAATACTAGCAACCAGAATTAAATAAGGCATAAGAATTTGAAAGTAAGATCTAAAACCATTTTCATTTTCAACAGATTTGATTTTATAAATGTCAAATTCAAGAACGTCAACCAAAATATCCATTAGAAGCAAAGTGATAGTTAAGTTTGTTAACTGGTTAGAAGATTAACTTCTATACTTAAGTCCACAGTTTTATTTTCTAAAAATGAGAATAATTGAGAATATATGACAAGTGTTATTTACATTGTTAAAAATATGGCCTCAGTATAAATGAAACAAAAATTTCAAAACCCATGTTAGAAAAAAATTAAAACTCTACTTAAGTACATTAAAGACACATAAGGATTTCCCAGGACCATTTGTTGAAGAGGCTATTTTTACTCCATTGTATGCTCATGCCCCCTTTGTCAAGTATTAATTGATCATAAAGACATGGGTTTATTTCTGAGCTCTATTCTGTTCCATTGATCTATGTGTCTGTTCTTATGCCAGCACCAGGCTGTTGTGATTACAGTGGCCTTGTAGTAAAGTTTGATATCGGGTATTGTGACCCTCCTACTCTGTTCCTCCTTCTCTAGATTGCTGTGACTATTTGGAGTTGTTTTTGGTTCTATATAAATTTTTGAAATATTTGATCTAAATCTGTGAAATATGTCATTGGTATTTTAATAGGGATTGTGTTGAATCTGTAGATTGCTTTGGGTAGTATGGACATTTCGATGGTTTTTATTCTTCCAATCTATGAACATGGTATATGCTTCCATTTATTTCTATCTTCCTTAATTTCTTTCTTCATTGTTCTGTAGCTTTCCAAGTACAGGTCTTGTAACTCATTGGTTAAGTTTATTCCTAGTTACTTTATTTTTCTTGTTTCTATAGTAAATGGGATTTTTCCCTAGTATCTGTTTCTGATATTTCATTGTTGTTGTACAAAAATTCTTTCAATTTCTGAATATTGATTTTGTATTCCACTCTTGTCAAAATGGTGCAGGGAGATGTGGAATAGTACATGCAAAAAAATTAAGCTAGACCACCAACACACCATACACCAGAATAAATTCAAAGTGGATAAAAATTTAAACATAAGACATAACACCATAAAAGTCCTAGAGGAAAACATAGGCAGTAAAATTTTGGATATCCCATGCAGCGATATTTTTACTGACACATGACATAGGGCAAAGGAAATAAAGGAAAGAACAAACAAATGGGAGTACATCAAATTAAAAAGCTTCTGCACTCCTAAAGAAAATATGAGCAAAATGAAAAGGGAGCCAAACATACTGGAAAATGTATTGCCAAACTCAGACAAGGGTTTGATCTCCAAAACATGTAAAGAACTCACAGGACTCAACACTAGAAAGACAAACGATCCAATTAAAAAATGGGCAAAGGACCTGAACAGACATTTCTCAAAGCAGGACATAAAGAGGGCGAGCAGATATATGAAGGGATGCTCTGCATCAGTAGCCATCAGGGAGATGCAAATTAACACTGCAGTGAGATGCCACCTCACACTACTCAGAACGGCCATCATTAACAAATCATCATACAACAATGCTGGCCAGGATGCAGAGAAAAGGGAACTCTAGTGCATTGTTGGTAGGAATGCAGACTGGTGCAGCCACTGTGGAAAACAGTATGGAATTTCCTCAAAAAAAATGAAAATGGAACTGCCTTTTGACCCAGCAATTCCACTGTTGGTAATATATCCTAAGAATCCTAAAACACCAATTCAAAAGAACCTATGCACCCCAGTGTTCATAGCAGTGTTATTCAAAATAGCCAAGTGCTGAAAACAGCCTAAGTACCCAACAGTAAATGAGTGGACCAAAAAACTGGTACATTTACACAATGGAATACTATGCAGCAGAGAGAAAGAAGAAACTCCTACCTTTTGCAACAACATGGATGGGACTGGAGAGTATTATACTAAGTGAAATAATCCAGGTGGCAAAAGTCAAATACTATATGATCTCACTTATAACAGGAACCTAATGAACAAAAGAAACAAATGAGTAAAATAGAACCAGATGCATGGAAACAAGGAACAAACTTAAAGGGACCAGAGGGGAGCAATGAGGGGGACAAGAGAGGAAAGAAGGGGAAGGGCCTAGTTAAAGAACAAGTATAAATGACCCATGGACATGGACAACAGGGTAGGGACTGAAAATAAATCAGTAAATTTATTTTCACCTCCAATCAATGAGCCAAAGGTAATTTTACCTTGAAAACTAATTACAAAGTAGTTCTAGAATAACACTCACATGTAGAAATGCAAAAGATACTCTTAAAAAATCTGGTAATGAGTATGGAAATTGGGAGGGTATAGTAACTCTACCTAGTATTAAATTATATTAAATTAAATTTTACTATATATGGAAATTTAGTATAGAAAACTAGGCAGATGTTATGGTACAGCTGAAAATTACAATGCTACTTAGCTAAATAAGTTGGTAGTATTTGATACTAGAGGAAAAATAATCACCACCCAACAAATTGTTTGGGGAGAATTACCTAGCTTCTTGGGAATTAATAACATAAGAGCATACTCCTAATATCTTTATAGATGTTATATATAAAACATAAGGGTGAACCTAATATTAAATTGGGGAAAGAGTTTCTTAGTGTAATTCAACACCTAGAAGAAAATAAATAAATAAATAAATAGGCTGGTTTAAATAGATAATATTACAGACACAGTTGCTAATAGGATAGTAAATATTACAATTTTCTGCAAAGAAAATATATCTCTCTCCTTCATGACTGAAACACTAATTCCAAAGGACATAAGTGAACCTATGTTCATTGCAGCGTTATCTACAATTGCCAAGATGTGGAAGCAGCTCAAGTATTATTCCATTATATAATGGAATACTTCTGAGCCATAAAAAAGAAGAAAATTTTACCCTCCAGGGTGGACCTGGAGAACATTATGCTAAGCGAAGTAAGCCAGTCTGAAAAAGACAAATACCATGTGATTTCATTCATATGTGGAATCTAATGAACAAACTGAACTAACAAGCAAAATAGAGACTGACTCATAGATCAGGAACAGGATGACAACTAAGGGGGAAGTTAGAGAGTAGAGGGGTCAAGTAAAAAAGAAAAAGGACTCCTGGATATGGATGACAGTGTGGTGCTTATGGTGAAGAGTATAAGGGGGATAAATGGTAATGGAAAATATACAGGTAAAAAATTGTATATCCTTTGTTGCTGAAGTTTCACTCAAGATATGAGTTTCAGTCATTCATATCCTAGCATTAAGTGGAAAGGTTATAAACAAGACTGCTCGTTGAAAAATAATAAAATTTTAAATAAATAGTAAAATTATTTAATATAAATTTGCATTCATGAAGTTGCATATTATACTGTCATCAAAACCAAAGGGGGGGGTGGGTAGGATCAAGGGTGGGAAGTGGGGATGGCTGGGGTTAGGGACAGTGGTGGGGAAAAAATGGAGTCAACTATACTTGAGCAATAATAATTTAAAAAACTGTTGATTGAAAAAGAAAAAGAAGTGAAATTGAACTATGGGTAAAACCAAGAGATTTTGGCAGTGTAGTTCTATAGGAGTGAAACGATGCAAGTTATTAAAGAGTAATAGATATAAATGTATACATAGTTTGCAAATATGTCCTCTTTATGGTGTATAAAATATACCCCATTAATGATAATAATAGCAATCCTCAGAAAGTTTCATTCTTCTACTCTTCTCTAACACTCTTGTGATAATTACTAACTACACCTTCATCTCTTGATTTTTACCATAAATGATTTTTATGCCAACCTAAATTTGTGTGCATTTAAAAAATGTTCTTGATTGTTCTTTACATATTATTTTAATTAATGTTACAACTAGGTTGTGAGGTTCCATGGAACCCTGACTAATGGGATTTTGAAATGCATTCATAGTGTAATGTAAAAGAATTGCTATCTGCACAGCACTGACATTTTTATCCCCTGATGGCATAATTCTAGATTTTAAGATTCCTTTTATCTTTCTATAAACATTCTTGGATTAGCTCCATAAAATTAGCTCCACTTTTTATAAAATTTGTGATTTACTTTTTATAAATGTAAAATACATTAGTTTTGTTGCTGTGATGACATGCATCATTTTTCTAAGTTTTAATTGGTTGTATAGAAACAACAGAATTTTTAACTTGGTGATGTACATAGTCATCTTGTTGAATTTTTACTTCTATGCATCTTAAATCTGTTTATTCATTTTGCTTCTGTTTATAGAAAAATTATATTTTGTTTTATGTTCTTTGTCTATTTTAGGTGCTAGTACTGTGCCTTCAATAATTGCAAAATCAGTTGGTTAGCCACCCCTCTGGTCCTTTGCTCTAAAACACTTTGAATAAGATAATTATCTTTTCCTTGAAAATTTTATAAAGATATCTAAACTTTGGTAATTTTACATATGTATGTATGTATGTTTCAATGCTATTTGAAATCCTTTTAATCATTTTGGTATTAATTTTCTAGAAATTTGCCTATATTATCATTTTATCTAGGCTTTCAATTTTGTTATTTAGTTTACCAACATCACTTTCATAATTTTTAGTTCTTTTTTCCACTGGTACTTAACTGTTGTTTTTTCTTTGTAAATTCTGATATCTTTTCTCTCACTCGGTGATTAAATTTAAAATTGTCTGTAATTGTTTTTTTTTAAACAACCTTTAATTTTCTGATTTTTTTATGTTATCATTTCTATCCTGTTTATCATTTGTTTTGTGTTTTGGTATTTCTTGCTTGCTTCTGAAATAATTTCTAGATTTGACCTTTTGGTTCAAGAATTTATTTTTAATTTAATTTTATTTTTCATTTTTTGTTGTTCACTTACAGATGTCCCCATTTCCCCCCAATACTCTCCCTAGCCCTACCCAACCTCCACCTTCCACTTTCAGTCCTCCACTCCCCCACTTTGTCCATGTCCATGAGTCCTTTATACAAGTTTCTTGACCCTTCCCCTTCTTTCCCCTGTTACCTGCCCCTCCCCTCTGGTCACTGTCAGTTCTTTTTTTTTCAAGTCTCTGGTTCTGTTTTGCTTGTTGTTTGTTCTGTTGATTAGGTTCAACTTATAGGTGAGATCATATGGTATTTGTCTGGTTCACTAATTAATTTCTTAAATGTGTATAATCTATTCCCTACCCATTTTTTTCATATCAATAATTGTGTTCATTCATTAACTTTCTAATTTGTTTTCTTCTACTGTTTTTTTTTTTGTTTTATAGTATCCTGTTTTAAGTTCAGTAGTGAGTATTTTTGTTGTCTCATATACTCATTTCAAAGTTCTCTTGTGATTTTTCTAGTAAGTCTAATTTCTTTCAATATAAGATAACTTTGTTGTTGTACCTCCATCATAATACTGGCTTTCATCATATTGTTTTCCCCACAATTTCTGTGACATCATACCAGCCTGTCTTTTGGCAGCTGTGGCTATTTCCTCTGTGACTACAGTGGGGTGACCTCCTAGAAGGGTTGATCTTGGGGTTCCCATATGGGACTGTGCCACATGTTGGGGTGGTCTCGCCTATGATGAGCACTGGGCTCACCCCTGCAATGTCACTTTTCAGGCATGCCGTATAGCTTTAGTCTGCTGTAAATCTCTCTTCCTCTTGTTCAGGAGTTTGCATGTGTATCACTAAACTTAATTTTCACATACTTTCTGTCATTTTTCAGGTTGCATGTAGGTGAGGGACATTGAAACATGAGTTCACTCCCTGGAAATACAAAATTAATATATTACTTTTATAATGAAGATTTTTTTTTAAGTTTAAAGTATCTACACAGTGCCTGAAATATATTAATTTCTTTGTAAATGTCGAATTAAATTGAATTTTATAGTTCTTGACAATTAAATTTAATAAGCACAGATCTTGCTACTTAATCCAATTCAATATTTTCAAAATCAAGCAATCCTTTATTACTATTCATTTCCAAAATATACACAGTCATAATAAAACAAATTCATTTATACTTTATTGAATCACAGAATATGCTACAGTACAACTTTCTAGGCACAAAATCTAGATCTATTGCATGCCTTTTACATTGAAATTCTAATTAACATTCAGTCATAGTACTTTCACAACTCATCTGTCCTTTACACTGAGAAGTGTATAACTTTTTAGTATGTCTTATTTCATTGATTTCCTCACAAATCATAATTAGATATTGTAAATTAAAATAGGCATTTACTCAACAAAGGTGAAGCTTTGTCGCTTATAATACTGTTTATGGTGTAACCTGAAGTTTTATAGATAGTCACACTCAGAAACTCACTTGACAACTTTTTCTGAAGATTGTACTTGACTTGCCTCTTGCTCCATAAATTCTATAAAAAATTTTGCACAAAAGCAAAACAATTTTACCTGAAGATATAAACTAAAGAATTTTGCTTTTGAGATGAACTCTAAAGTAAGCCTTCTTTAAAAGTAATTATTTCTAATGTATTTGAGCAATTTTGTATTTACTACAAAGTGGGCTTTCTCAAGGAAAGGCAGGTATTAATGCACCTCTCAATTGTAGAAACTCTTCCCTCTATTTTGAACCACAGAGAATTTATATGGTGAGAAAAATATTAACCTGGTTTGAAAACCTTGAAATAATATTTTACAAACCTTGTCAAATAATTCTTCCAGCTCTCAAACTAGCTGCACTCTTAAAATTTGAGAGTTAATTCTTTCTCTAAATACTGTGTATTCTTTCAAATGCAGGCAACAGGGCAATGATCAATATCCCCACAGAATGATTTTAGATGACATGATACCTTAACAAAAGTATATCCTAGTTACATATGACATAGAGAATTTTGGAAAATTGAGTAATACTGCAGTTAAATGTTAACATGTCATTTTTATTCTATTTTATACCAGGTAAACCACATCAGATAATGCTGCTACAATTTTATTTTAGACTTACATTTCTTTTCCTTTACTTCCATGGTTTCTGTGGGGAATTTATTGATTATAGAAAATATTTTTTGTACCACTAAGAAGCTTATATTTATTTATTTGGTAGGTTTTTAGATAACTGAGAAGATGTTTGTTGGAATGAAAACTGATGAGCTTAGTGTTATAATACACAATAAGGGTGCTACTGTTTATTTCCAGGGGTGGATGTATTTGCCCTTTTAAATCCTCACTGTCTATAAGGGAGGTGATTTGGGAATTAGGAGAGAATATTTTGCAGGGGGAAAAAAGGTATGTTACTGAAAGCTTTTGTATTTCCAGGTTAGTTTTGGTTGGGTTTGTAAAAAAAATACTCAAAAGGGATTGTCTTGCACTTGCTACATGACTGCAGTTTTCAAATCCATTTGAGGAAAAGAGGCACCTTTTTCCCTGCCTGAATCTCATGTAAAGGCTCAATTTTGCTGTTATATGCTGAGTAGCCAATGTGGAGAAAACCATCCGGATGACTTTCTTTCATGGCAAGATTTGAAAGGCATGGTCTAAAAGAGAATTGCCCAGGGAATGAAGTTGAATTCATAATTTATACCTTTCACTAGGATACAGTTTGTGTTGATTAAATATTTAAATGTAGAAAGTTAAAACATAAAACTACTGAAGAGAGCATTGATTGTTTTTATAACCTTGTAATATGAATAGTTACTCTAAGAATGTTAAAATTTGATGAATCATATAAAGTAATATATTTGGATACTACATGAAAAACTAGAAGGTAAATAGCAAATAGGAAAACATAGTTATAACATAAATGATGTCTAATCGTGTGTGTGTGTGTGTGTGTGTGTGTGTGTATGTGTGTGTATCAGCAAATGGAATTGTCTTCTGGAGGGTGAGCCCCTTGAGTACAGGCTTCCCCCTCTCTAGATAAATATTCTAGGAACTCATCTGTATTAGTGTACCAGTCAGAAATGTTGTGAGAGGCTGTGTTCAGCTTCAGTGAATTTTTTTTTTGAAGATTCTTTCAATGTGTTTGCCCATTTCATGTTGGTGATTTGGGAGTGCACCTGCCCACACCACACTGAGTGTTCATCAGTTTTTGACCAAGTGTTACAGAATGGACCCATGGAAGAGGTGTGACAAAATACTATTACCAAATGGACCTCCCTTCTCCCAGGGTCCCCCTGTACTATGTTCGCCTTGCCCACCACCAGAGAATTATGGCTCTTAATGTCAGAGATTAGTGAAAAGGAAAAGAACTATTTATTCAAAAGTTATACAGACTTAGAGTAATGACTTAAAGTTTTGTTAAAACCTCCAAGTCCCTTAAAACACCCACAAACACACACAGTCCTTCCTTCCCCACTTTGCTCAGTCAGGGGTACCATACCTCAGGAAAAAAACAGAACTCTGTGGCTCAGCTAGCCTCTGGGTCTTCCCAGTAATCTGTGCTTGGCTGGCAGGCCTCCTGTGCTTCCCAGCACCATTGGCTGTGTTGCTGTAACCTCCAGTTCTTAATCCAAACCCAGGTGGCACCTTCTCATGGCCCACCAGCAAGAGTCCTTTCACCCTTTTCTTTCACTGCAAGGTCTTGCATTGTCCCCATCCCTCATCCTGCATTGTCCTTCCTGCTTCCCAAGCTCTGTGGCAAAGGGAGCCCCAAAACTTCATGGTTCCACCAAAACTACATAGTTCTTCCAAACCACATGGTTCCAACCCACATGGCTGCTGTGCCTGGTTTAAATGCCAGTGCAAATCTTCTTCTGCATCCCCATTTCCAACTCCTCCCACAATTGGCTATACCTGCCAGCATTCCTGTATTTTTCCAGCTTTTCTGGGCTACCATAGTAAGTCCAGGCACCATGGTCCAGTGGCATGGAGCCAACCATCTCCGAGATCTCAAGCAGGCACTGTAACCAGGGGGAATTGCCTCCCACTTAGGTCCTGGGTCAAAGTCACTCCCATCCTCCTGGCTCAAAGTATGACCACAACTACTTAACATATCCATTAAACTAGTTATAGATATGTTAAATAACCATTTTTGTGGTTATTTGCAAAACTGTTGATATGCAAAATAACTCTCAATGGCCCTGCTCCATGTATTCCATCCCTCAGTTCAGACTTGTGGGGGTGAGGACATCCTATGTTTTATAATGCCTAGACACCCTGAATTCTAGACCTCATTTCAAATCCCTCTTGGTGGGTGGCTCTGGTTGTACCCCAATACACAAGGACAGCATGACTACTATGCCCCACCCTCCCTATTCACCCAATCTTACCCTGAGTGATTCCCCCCACCCCAGCCCCGCTGAACAAAGTCTGCAAAGGCAAACATTTTGTCAATGTGAAAGATGTAAAACAAAAAACTGCAAAAGCACTAAAAGCCATAAAAATCAATGAGGACTGTGGAAACTGGGGGTATGTGGGCTGGATGGAGGAGGACAAAGGGGGGGAAGTTGGGACAACTTTTTGTAATAGAATAAACAGGAATAAAAATGTAAATAAAAAGCTGTCTTGAACAGTGAAAACATGTCATGATAGGTGTACTGCATCAAATAGAGAGTACTTTGAAGGTGACTGAAGTTTAAACATGTTAGAATACAGAATTTTTTATAAATAAATTCCTTTTTGTGAGTCCCTACATATGTCAAGTTTTAGTATATATATAAAGCAACTCTTAATAGAAAAAGGAGCAAAGACTACCCATGGAAGGTTAATTAAAAAATGCAAATGATCTTAAAATATAAAAAAGAATATACCTTGAATGGAAAGGAAATGGAAATTCATTCTGAATCTTCAAAAACAAAATAAAAAAAGACATGTTATATTCAACCAATGGAATTCTACATACAACATAAAAGAATAAATTACCAACATTTGCAGAAACATTGTATTGCATAGGGCAGAAACAAAAATGTTGATATTGTGTGATTATATTTATAATCAATGATTTCTACTTATATTAAAAAATGCAAAACTATTGATGTCAAAATCATAATCATTTTTATTCTTGGGAGGTTGGATATTACTTGAATAAGCAAAGAAGAGATTCTAGGATTGGTTATCTTTTATGGCTTGATTTGGGTTGTGGTTACACAATGTATATGCATGTAAAAATTCACAGAGATAAACTCATTTATTATATAGAAAATAAGCTTCAATAAAAGTGAAAATTGCAGTGCAATATAATATTTTACCTTTTAGATTAGCAAAGATAAAACAACTTAATATTTATGTATATGTCTAATAATTATATAACCTAATGATATATGTAGCTTTAGACATAATATGATTAGTTGATAGATACATATACGAGTATACACAGGTAGATAATGTGCTATTATGTTAGAAAGAATGGGGAAACACAGACTTGTACCTTCACAGTCAGACAGTAAATTGATATATTCTTTGTAGAGTATAATTTAGTATTCTCCATCAAAATTACAAATAACACAAATGTAAACTGATGATATGAAGTACTGTTAATCATTCCCAAAGGATTTAAAAATCTAGCATTAATCAGTAGTCTGCTAAATAACATGTTCATGGGGTCAGAAACCACAAATATGAGGAAGTTCTTTATGTACCACCATGGAATAACATCTAAAATAGATTAAAAGACAGAAAGCAAAGTACAGAACAGTGTACATAAAACAGTATACTTCATGTTAACAATGGGGTTCGCTACGAGACTATTTGCTTATATACACACAAAATATTTTCACAAGACTGCACAAAATGTAGTAAAACTAATTAATTTCTCCTAGGGAAAGGAATTTATGTGACTGAGGGCAAGGATAGGAGCAAGATAATATTTGTATATTTTTTGTAACTTTATGGTTTTGAATCACAGGAGTATAATATATACTCGAAATATTAAAATTAAAGACTATAAAAATAAAATATTGTTAATTTCTTGATAGACAAGGTGTCTAAGAGCAGCAGTTGCCTCTGGAGTAGGGGGTAAGTGTGGCGATAGGACAGGGGTGGGAAGAAAACAATTCTTTGAGATATTTTGAGATTTGTGTCTCTATATAACACATCTATTAATGGTTCCTGTAAATAATCAGTGACAGACATTTTGCAGAACACTGGAGGAAGCAAATGACTTTGGAAACACAAATAATTAACATAGTAACCTTTGAGTGGATTTAAAGCAAGATTCTATGAAGTAATAGACAGGTACCCTGGCATAACACGTCCATTCTCATGAGGCACAAGAAAGACACAAGAACAGTGTATAGGTCACCAAGAAAATAATCAAGGAAGATGAGGAACTGAACCTCTTTTAGACCCTTGTCTGGCATAAATACCTGTTCACTGTTCCATAGTAAACAGGTACTGGAAAACAATATCAGACCCTCCCTTCTAGCTGCAATTTAGTCGGTCATTTTTTAAAAAGAATTTTAAATTCAAGGGACAAAATCTTCTTCCTTTTTTTTGGAGTGAACATATCCTCAAGATTGTATTGTCACATAATAAAACAAGATATGAGCTTCATATCTTGGCTCACTTGGCCCTTTTCTTATCTCCTCCTGGTTCAAAATGCTCGCATCTCTTTGTAGCCAGTACTCTGTTAGATCTGTACTTGGGCTCAGTGCATTCAAATCTCAGCCAATCTTTGCAGTTTTAGCGCCCCCCTTTTTTAAATCAGTTTATTTTGCCCACCACAGCCTCTCTTCCTGTCATAATGCCACTTTCCCTGTGCACACAGAGACTCCTTGCCCTTCTTGTACTGGTTACTCCGTGGGACTGAGGCTTGCCACACTTTTTACAGGAAGTCAGGTGAGTTTTAGGAATGGTCACCATGTTTGTGAGAGCACTGTTGGCAAAGAAAAGCTAGATCTTACTCTTGAACAAGAAAAGAAAAGGAAACAATATACAAAATGCAGGGAGCTTTGAGTTAGGCTTCATAAAATTGAGATTGGGCTAGCATTTTGTTCCTCTTTCACCGAATCCGAAAGAATTTCTTTCTCAATTTCTCTGATTTTTCACTTTTCTCTTCACATCTGCCTTGTCGTAAATATAGCACACTATGGTCCCTCATGGTCATTACCACTCATGGTTTGGCAGCTCACAGAAAACTGACCAAATTTGTCAGTGTTTTCATTTATGGATTTTTGAAGGGAAAGAATTATATTAATTCAGTCCATTTAATGCATTGGGGTTGCCCTTGGGTCAGAGGTCTACTTCAGTCCTTATAGCTGTAAGCACCATGATATGGGATGTGAAGATTTCTTTGTAGAATTGCAGCAGAAAGGGCTATGAGCAAAGTAAGATTACTTTGTAATGGCAACAACCTATATCCTGATATTATTCATTGTACTTTGTTTGTATCTGTAAGGGAAAACACATCTCTCACACCAAACAGAATGATATGTTCACTGGGCACTGTTCTAGGGGAATGTGATGTGCACATGGAGCTTTGAGAAAGAGGAGTATCGATTCTCAAGAACTCTTCCTGACATCATCCACTTAAAATACCCTAGAATGAAAACTAAGAGAAACAAAGAATCTAGCAATTCTTTTACCACTTTCTATCAGTTTATATCAGTTAATCTGAGGAACAATCTAAGAGTGAATTTAACAGCTGTTGTATATTCAGAAGGTCTAATGAAAGATGCTTTAGGAAGTTACAATATCCACAAGTCTTTCCACGTAACCATGAGTACTAAATGAGAGAAAACACAGTACATGGTATTTCAAAGATCAATAAAGATTTTACTTTTCTTAGGTCTTCTGTGTTATTGATACTTATATTTTCTTCAGATTATGGTAACCGCATGTGCATGCGGCAACACAGTGAACACGCAGTCAATATCCATTATGGCACCCAATTGTGGGCAGGATGGCTGAATAGAAATGTCCCTAAGCTATTCTTGCTTAGGGATATTTAGTGATCCTACATCAGAAGTGTGTAGTGCTGGGCAATGGACCATCTGCATTCAGTCAGGAGACTGACCCCAGATGGCTCTTCCTGCCAAAGGGAGCAGAATCTGTTCCCCAGCAACATAGAGAGAGAGTGCAACCAGCAGCGAAACAGCTGATGGCGGCGGGCAACAAGATGAAGAGGATAAAACACAGGAAAGTAATTACACGTTTTAAAAAAGCATATAACAAGTATTTTGCAGAAAGTGTTGAGGAAGGGAACATATTTTATATAAATTAGTGAAAAGCCACAAAGACAAAGAACTTTACTAAAAGGACTCTGGATCTTGGTCTTTCTGTGGGTCAATATTACTGCCCAGGATACACAGGAGAACATCATCAGATCTGTGATAACACCAGGAGTCTAACTAAGAAATCCATTGGACATGTGGACCAAGCATTAATTGGGATTTTGAAAAGACTGTAAATGCCTGTACCTCTTAGTAGGACTGTTACTATAACCAACAGTGCACATCTACCTTTCCATGGAAGGTGACTATGAAATTGGCTAAATATTCACACTGATTTTTTTAAAGAAACAAAGATTGCTACATTTTTCTCACAAATTCTTAACTCTCTTCTAGTATTATTGCAAGATACTGATGTAACAGTAATTACTAAGTACTGTATTTAGCTTTGATAATAAGAATTGAGTTAATTGTTGGGCAAGGATCACAAATGAAGTTCAATAGAAGTTCAGAAAAGACTGCTGAGTCTCCAACAAAATTTCTCACAGCTAAATTATCATGCCATGTCCTCTATAATAACAACAGTAATAATAGAAATACATGTATTACACAATTTCAAGGCTCTATGCTAAATGCTGGTATTATTGCACTAACCCTCGGGGCAATCCTATAAAGTAAGTACCATTGTTATCCCCATTTTACAGATGAGAAAACTGTGGCTTAGAGAGGTTACCAGTCAAGACCCTGTCAGAAAACAATATTGAAAGAGGTAGTTGAAGGGACTTTTTAGAGAGATGTGGGGAAGATTAAGGGAGCTAACAAGGTATAAGACTAGCAAAAGTGAAAAGCCATTATACCTCTAGGCTTGAATGGCAAGAAAAATGAGAAAGGTAACACTGTCATCTGAAATAAGCAAGAGCTGAAGTGGTGTAAGAAGGGCCACAGTGGTCTCCAACCAGAACTCTGGGTTCTTGATTCCTAAACTAGTTGCCTTTTCATTAAGGTATGCAATTAAGCAGATGACAATCTTAACACCAGCCCAGTGGCATAGCTTCAGCAAAGAGGTAAAAGACAATCTGCAGGTTAGATATAATTAGTTGTCTCTGGGCTCAGCACTTCACCTTCCTGTGGAGAAGTAGGGTCTGGAGCACTAAGTGCAGGTCGGGTATAGTAACTAACACTGTGTGGGTGAGAGTGTTGTTTGCTCATAAAACTCAGCCACACCATCCCAGTGGCTTTCCGTTTATAAAGGTTCGTGAAGAGGGAGTAGGAATGCAAAGCAAGGAAAACATAACATAGTTTGAAACAAAGACTATAGAAAAAGCTGGGTCAATGTTAGAAGATAATCTTATACTAATTACTTAATAAATTTCTTTTAATATGAATTACTTTAAAAAACAACACTCTGTACCATACTGATCACTTTGGAATACTTTCTAGAAGCTTTATTTTTAAAGGGTTTTTGACCAAATATGTGTGTACAGAGAAATTCAGGTAGAAAATATGAGGTTCTGGAACACCTATGCCCAGTGAAAGAGAGAGAAATATTTTTTTAGAAAGAGAAAAAAAAGTCAGCAGGATCTTGTACCAGAATGAAACTTACCCTGCCTAATTACAATAGGCACAACTGGGACCATTAACAAAAACAATGATCAGAAAGCAACTTAATTTTGATACAAGAAAATACGGTTCCAATACAGGTGTAATAGCTAAGTTCTGTCTAAAATTATAATAGGTTGCACTGCAAGGTAATGAGTTTCTTGTCACATGAGATATTCCAGTACAATGTCATAAAAGAAATTCCTAAACTGGGAGATTAGACGAGGTGCTATCAAAGAAACCCTTGAAGCTTAACATTCTGTGCAATATCATTAAACTAAAATTTCAACTTCAGTAACCTTTTGCAATCTCTGTGGTCTCTTATCTTACAGAAAGATAGTTGCCTAAACAATTCAGCTGGATGAAAATGAGTTCCTAGAAGTTTCCAAGAAAACAATTTTAAAAATATGTTTGCTTCTTTTAAATTACATTTTTATGAATTCTAAGTAAATTAAAAAACTCAATAGGATATTTCCAAAATTTATATTGCCTTATTGTTCTATTTTCACTGGATTACCTCTCTGCAGTGTACATTGACTCTCTAGCCAGAAATCAAAGAGAGGGCGAAGTTTAACGTTTTCCTTCCATTAACTTTCTACCATTAGTAGAGCTGAGCAAGTTAAATATCTGCTGGTGCACTGTGCTCTGCATAAGATCACAGAAATCTTCTGCACTGATGAAGTTCCTCAAGGTACAGACTATCACATCACTAATGTATTACAGTGTGACTGGAGTCTATTTTAGAGAATAATGAGAAAATTGACAATCATGTGGGCTTGGAGCAGATAACACATAGAAGATTTTGCTTGAACAAAAGGAATTATGCAATCAGCTAATGGATGATAGGAATTCTAAAAACAAGAGATCTGATATGTGTCGTTTTCAAAGATGAAATTGGTGTATACAGGTAGCCTAGCATAGACTAGTAAATTTCAGTGTGTTGCAAGACACTATCTTTTTTTTTTAATGACTTGGTGGCTCTCACTCTTAGGACTCTGACAAAAAGGCTTGCTCAGCAAGCCTCTGCTTCCTCACCAGAGAATTTCACAACTAGAATTGTGGGCCATTGGGGGTCAAGGGCAGCATCCCTACAGCCAGAGACAATAGCCAGGTCTGGCTAAGGATCAGCACCCCCGAAATTTCATAAAGATCCTAGAGGGTATCCAACAAAGAGAAAAATATTTTCCTGTCTTTCTGATTGGCACTTGTTTCCTTTTTCCCCATATAACCCTAAAGTGTTCAGAAACTCTAAGATCTCTTTACCATTCTTTCTGAGGAAGGAAGCTGAGACATTTATATTTAAAAAGTACTCAAAGACTTAACCCAAATTATACCCACCTGTGATCTCCCAAACGGCCATTCGAGGTGCTTGTCAGGCGGCCTCTCGGACGCAGGCCACACACCCAGAGGACTCTGAACATCAGCCCTGCCTGTGCACCTGTGCCAGCTACAGTATTTCCCAGGTTATCGAGATATAGAATATTAGTCCTGAGGGAATCACAGCAAATTCATTCAAGTGCCTCAAATTGTAAATTAAATACAAAACCAAACCAAACAACAACTGGAAACCTGACACAAACTACAATTGTCCATCGTCAAGACCGAAATGAAAAATCCAGCCTTCCCTATTTGTATTGTGGGGAACATTCCCCACCTCTTTGATCATTCTTTGATAATCTACATTTTAATGTCATTTCTCAGTGTCTCAGTGTTATCTGAGTAACCTTTGTATGTAGGAATTTTAAAGTAGAAAGTGTGACTTCATAATATTCACCATGTGATATCTAAAAGTTTATCATTTTTAGGGAAATATTTTGGTGAGTGTGTATATGTGTGTTTTGGGTAGGCATAGGAAACTAACATCTAAGGCTAAAGACATGAATTTTGTATGCCATTAAGTAAAACCCTATTTTAAAGATTATTGTATTGTAATGTGTACTTCTCAAAATAAGTGGACACATTTGTGTTATTGAGCTATTCCTACTGCAACAAAATGGCTAAGATAAAGACAGCTTTCAGTAGGGCTTGCTCTAATCTAGCATGCCTGCATGCATGTACACACATGTTCAGCCAAAAATAATTTCACAACTGTGTAACCAAAAACTGAGCCAGAATATAAAAGCATGGTCAAAATTAAAGAAGTACTTCTAATATTTCAACCACATTAACTAGTCTGTAAAGTATTGAAAATATTGTTCATCTTGATTTAGTAGATGAAGCTTTCTTCTACAATTCTACATATTCAACAAAATACAACTTTGCTTTTTCCCCCAAATTTTATAGTTACTTCTATAAAACATGAACATGTAAGCTTATTTCTTTAACAACTACTTTAAATGAACTCTCAAAAGTTTAAAATGGAACTACTAATGGATGTGAAATTAGTTTTTATTTCCCCAAAGGTTCCAAAAATTGTTCTTTATTACTCACCATAAGCAGAGAGGACATAATCACTGTTATCTCTGAATCGGAAGATGCCATCTGATGCTCTTGTGTTGATCTCGCTTGGGAATGATATTGAAATAATTAGACAAATTCTCAGATACAATTTCTTTTCATGTGGAAAATAATAACCAGGTTTAAAAGTTCGAATGAAAAAGTGCCAAGAAAATAATAATTGTCATATGGAAAGTCATTGAAGCAGCTGTATATGATCAATTTATTTCCTATTAGTGGGGATGAGCTCTCTGAGGGAAAAGGAAGGCAGGTGACCCATTCTACTTGCCTTTTAAACTTGATGGGACTTCCTTCCTGTCACATGGACTGCTTGTGTTTGCAAAGAGGAGATTCCTTATCTATGGAATGCTTTTAGTAGGATGTTTCCAGTTTAGGATTCCTTGTGATAACCAAATCTAGATTTGGAATCTGTAGATTCAGAAGGCTCCACTTTACTGGGAAAATGTCGCATTAGCTTTATAACCATCTAGGTATAAAATGGATATGTTTATAACTTCATGTCTCACTGCTCCTTAAGGTATTTAGATGAGGTCTATCTGGAAAAATCTAACCATTGTTAATATAACGAGAATGGTATGCAAGATATCAATGTTACCTGAAAGCCAAGGAGAGTGGACTGGAATGGGTATGAATGAACAATGACAACATCACTGTACTAGTCAGGGGGTGCGGTAGACGCCATTGAGTGAGCATGTGCACTGTGTGGGCATCACATTCAAAATGAATGAGTAGAGCAATGAATCTGCATCAGATTCAGAGTTAAGCTTGAACATTGCTGGGAGGAAATTATTTGGATGATCAGAAGGCCACAGCTATGGGCAACTGTGATTGCCAGCTTTACCATGACAATGTGCCTGCTCGTGCATCAGGTCTAGTATAGACTTTTTGGTGAAACATCAAATCACCCAGGTGACTCAGCACCACTACAGCCCGGATTTGGCACCCTACAACTTCTGCCTTTTCCCAAAACTAAAATCACCTTTGAGAAGGAAGAGATTTCAGATTGTTGATGAGATTCAGGAAAATAGGACAGGGCAGCTGATGGTGATTGGGAGAACTGTGTAAGGTCCCAAGGTGCCTACTTTGAAGGGGACTGAGGTATCATTGTCCTGTGTACAATGTTTCTTGTATCTTCTTCAATAAATGTCTCTATTTTCATTTTATGTAGCTGGATTCCACCTGAACAGACCTCATATACCTCATTGCAGATCAAATCTGTTGCCTGGGCCAAAATATAAGTCTAATATGAAAAGGAGTTGGGAAGATGTCCTTCATGTTCTAAATCTCTCTTTTGCTTTACTTTTGTGTGCTGATTCAATGTATCCTTGGATTGATTAGCAAATCATGTTTCTGGGCAATATCTTTTATTTATATGAGTCTGATTTGTTAATTTGATCTTTCTGATAGCTTGATCATTTATTTATTCATATCCTCATTCTTGGAACACTGTAGTTCAAACCTTCCAAACTCAGAGTCTCACCACCACAGTCTCCTTTGATATATCTTAACAGGCCAGTGCCAAAAGCCCCCAATTCCCATGCCATTATTCTTCAATTCCCATGCCATAGAGTTCTAATACCAGCTTACCTCATCTCTTTATACCCCTTCTAAAATTTCTAACACTCCTACCGTGTCCCTGAGTACTCAGAGATTATAATCAACACAATCCCATATTTCTTCATTATTTTTGGTATTTTATTTTATTATTATTATTTTATTATTGTTCAAGTACAGGTGTCTCCATTTCTCCTCCCCACACCTCCACCCCAGCCATCCACACTTCCCACCCTTGATCCTACCCCACTTTGGGTCTGTCTATGTGCCCTTTATACATGTTCCTGAAAACCCTTCATTATTTCTCAAATATCTTAAGTGCAACCTGATTTCCTTCCGAGAATAATACTTCATGAAAGCTCTTTCACATAGAAGTTTTGTTTTTCACATTTCTTGTCTCACTGAGTCTGAAGATAAATGTCTAGCTTGCCCCTCAGTGCCTTCATCTGTGTCATTTCTCTACCACCCTTTTTTATTTTATTTTTTACTTGTTAATATAGTTTATTGATTATGCTATTACAGTTGTCCTATTTCCCCCTTCACTCCCCTCCACCCTGCACACCCTCTCCCACCTACATCCCCCCATTTTGTTCATGTCAATGTGTCATAAGTTCTTTAGCTTCTACATTTCCCACACTATTCTTGCCTTCCCCCTGTCTATGCCTTTTCTCTCTACTGTCTATGCTACTTATTCTCTGTACCTTTTCCCCCCTCTCCTCCTCCCACTCCCCTGTTGCTAACCCTCCATGTAATCTCCATTTCTGTGGTTGTGTTCCTGTTCTATTGTTTGCTTAGTTTGCTTTTGTTTTTGTTTTAGGTGTGGTTGTTAATAATTGTGAGTTTGCTGTCATTTTACTGTGCATATTTTTTGTCTTCTTTTTCTTAGATAAATCCCTTTAACATTTCATATAATAAGGGCTTGGTGGTGATGAACTCCTTTAACTTATCTGAGAAGCACTTTATCTTTCCTTCCATTCTAAATGAAAGCTTTGCTGGATAGAGCAGCCTTGGATGTAGGTCCTTGCCTTTCATGAGTTTGAATACTTGTTTCCAGCCCCGTCTTGCCTGTAAGGTCTCTTTTGAGAAATCAGTTGACAGTCTGATGGGCAATCCTTTGTAGGTAACTGTCTCCTTATCTCTTGCTGCTTCTAGAATTCTCTCCTTCATTTGAATCTTGGCTAATGTAATCATGATGTGCCTTGGTGTGTTCCTCCTTGGGTCCAATTTCTTTGGGACTCTCTGAGCTTCCTGGACTTCCTGGAAGTCTATTTTCTTTGCCAGATCAGGGAAGTTCTCCTTTATTATTTGTTCAAATAAGTTTTCCACTTGTTGCTCTTCCTCTTCTCCTTCTGGTACCCCTATAATTCAGATGTTGGAACGTTTAAAGATGTCCTGGAGGTTCCAAAGCCTCTCCTCATTTGTTTGAATTCTTGTTTCTTCATTCTTTTCTGTTTGGTTGTTTCTTTCTTCCTCTGGCCCACTCCATTGATTTGAGTCCCAGTTTTCTTCCCATCACTGTTGATTCCCTATACATTTTCCTTTATTTCAACTTAGTGTAACCTTCCTTTGTTCATCTAATTTATGACCAAATTCAACCAATTCTGTGAGCATCCTGATTACCAGTGTTTTTGAACTGTGCATCTGCTAGGTTGGCTATCTCTTCGTTGCTTAGTTGTATTATTTCTGGAGCTTTGATCTGTTTCAGTTGGGCCATTTTTTTGTCTTCATGTGCCTGTTATGTAGTGAGTGGTGGAGACTTAGGTGTTCACCAGGGTGGGGCAACCCAGTTGTTGGGTTGTGATGCTTTAAGTGGGGGAGGGGTCTGAGAGGGTGCAGTGGTGCTTGCTCTGCTCTCTGCCAGATTTCAGTCCTTTCTGCTGCTTCCTGCAAGTAAATTGGGCCTCCTGGTGCTGATTCCTGAGTGTGTGGATTTGTGTATGTTCTAGGACCCTGCAGTTCTCTCCTATGAACTCTCCTGTGAGGCTGGGAGTCTCTCCCGGAACCTCAACCCACACAGGTGTTTTCAATTGGTGTTTTGAGGCTTTATTTCCCCACACTGGGGCCCTGGGTTGTGCGGTCTGTCTTACTCCCCACTTTGGCCTGGTTTATCTGCATGCGAAATGTGGGACTGCCTGGTCTCCCAGCTGCCTTGTGCACTGAACCCTGTTCCACAATCCTCTGCCTCACTGGGTCCACCTACTGCTACCTCCATGCCCCAGGTCCACCAACCACTGCCTGAGTGACTGGGGTCTGCCAGCTGCCGCTTCGCCTCAAGTCCTCTCCACCCAGTCACCCAACTCTGCCCCTCCTACCGGTCTGGATGAATGTTTCTTCTTTAACTCCCTGGATGTCACACTTCCATACAGTTTGATTTTCTGTCAGTACTGGTTGTTTTCTTTGTTTGTTTGTTTGATTCTAAATTGTTGTTGTCCTTCTTTTGGTTGTGAGAGGAGACACA
The DNA here is from genome assembly GCA_004027475.1 of Anoura caudifer. Classification (NCBI taxonomy): domain Eukaryota; kingdom Metazoa; phylum Chordata; class Mammalia; order Chiroptera; family Phyllostomidae; genus Anoura; species Anoura caudifer. The sequence continues at coordinate 28,740 of PVKU01005073.1, forward strand.
GTGTGTCTACCTACGCCTCCATCTTGGCCAGACTCTATCACCCTTTAACTCTCATGCTGATGACCCACCTTGCTGCACTCTTCTACAAACCACTGATGATTCATTTCCTGGAGATTTTGGTTCTTTACTCACTGTAATTGGATCCATCAAGTTCATCTCTTGCCAATAGGCATACATGGCTATGAAAATTCCTATTTATTCATCCAGCAGATTTTAAAATGGCAAGAGATTCCAAGAATGTTCTCATCTTCAGAACATAGAGCCCTATTATCAAAGATACTTGCATCCTCTTGTCCATATCTTTTCCAGATTTGTTTAGGAGAGATTTCTAACAACCTTGCTTCTCAGTTCCTTGGCCTCCTCTTCTCTAATGACCTTCATTTGCAGTCCATTCCAGCCACTCATTCCTATGTTTAAAAAATTAGATATTTAATTTCTAATACTTTTTCTAAAATCTTAATCTCTATCCTTATTTGTAAAACTTTCATATAGATATACATAAACACACATATATGTATACACAGATATAGACATAGATAGAGATTTAGAAGGAACATTTCAAGAACTTCCTCACTAATCTGTAATCAAGGAAACTGAGTACCTCTAAAGATTGTGTTGATTTAGTTTTTTATAAATACCAAAATGATTCTTCAAACTTTCCCATACGATTATTACGAAAAGTTTTCCCTCTACTGATTTTTACTTCTTTATGCGATGATACTCATGTAGTATTGTAAAACATATTTTGAAGTTTTAATATTCCATTTTTCTCTTTTTCTTCCAGACATCTGATCCCCAACACTTATTTTAAATTATCTACTTATCATTTCTTATATTTGCCATATACCAAGTGTGTGTCTGGAAGAAGCCAGAAATCCGAAATGTGTTTAAGACAACAGGGACTCCCGAAGAAGTGATTTTGTTAGCTAAACAGACTGCAGTTGATAAGGCAGAAGGATAAACAGGGAAAAATAATTAAAATTTTCTTTTTATAGGAGTATAATTTACCAAGATTAATTTGTGCAAGTATTAACTGTTCTGCTCAATTAGTTTTACAATCTTATATACCCATGTGGCCACCACCCCGGACAAGATAGAGAACATTTCCATTATTTCAGAAAGGATTCTCATTCTCCTTTCCAGTCCAATCCCCCACCCACGCCCTGCACCCAAGAGTATCCACTTGCTGACTTGTATCATCACAGATTCATTTTTCCTTTGTCTGGGTCACAGAGAAATGGGGTTAATATTACTGTATTCATGGGAAGTTGAGAAAAAATATAATAAGGGAAAAAGTGTTCACTTATTGTTTCAAAAATAAATAAGAGAGTCTTTCAGCCAGTAAGCACTAGTTTTTAGAAATTTTGTATGGATGGTTACAAATGAAACATGTACAGTGAATACAAAACTTTCTTTCTCACACACACAACCATGCACACTCACATGTACAAGATTACAAATACAATGGAAATGAGAAGAGCCTTCACAAGTAGTAGAAAATATGGGGCAGGGCTGAAGAAAGTAAGGAAGCTCAGGCAGTGATCAAGGAATTTCTGTAAAGCATAGAGTCATTGGTGATTTGTAAAACTCAATATAGAAGTCCTGAAAGGCTAAAAACTTTTTAATGAGCTACATAACAGCACCAATGAGCAGTGATGTTAGTAAAATGTTGCTGGCCAGACACCAACCTGCTATGCTCACAGTGTTGTCCCACACCTAAATACTGATGTCACGTTTAGTTGAAAGGTTTTACCTTTATAAAAAATATTATGGCACCCCCACCACGATGCAGTTTACTAGTTCATGGATCAGAAAACAAGTGCTTACAGTGAAAACAGTAAAACACTTAGCTCCTAACAATTCCACCACATTATCTCATTTATCCTTGATTGTAATTCTTTTCTTCCCTAAAGATGGTCCATTGAGACAAAACAGAATAGTCTTACCTGCCATAAACACATTAGCACAATGCAGAATGAGACGTGGAATTTTCTAGAGTACATGCAGTTTCTCTCCTAATTTTATTGGTTGCCATGCTGGGTCATGCCTGCAGTCTCTTGACCTTTTTGAAACAATGGAAGGAAATCATTGTTGCCTATAGCAGCTGAAATTGGCAATTCCCAAAATTGGTCCTCCTTTTTTTTAAAAGGGAAATTACTTTTAAAGGGGAGATATCAAAGCAGAGCCTAACAAGATATTTTTCTTCTTTCTCAAGGTTAGAAAAGGTTTATTGGCAAATTTTGCAATGGGTATCCACAATTCCATATATTCTCATATATTTAGAAAAAATTGTAAATCTAATTGCCAGAATAGTAAAGTGAATATTAAAACAGTGTACTGAACTCTGTATTACTGAATAAACTAGGCAAAGGGGCCCTCACCAGTGTAGTAGATAATATGGAAGAAAATGCCAAAGGAAAATGTGTAACTGGTATTACATAACCAATTATTACTTTATTATCTTCCAGTTGTTAAGCTAAAGACTTCAGAGTTATTCTTAATGCCTCTTTCCCTTACACATCAGATCCAATCTGTCAGAACTGGGTCACTTCTCACTACCATGCCCACAATGTTAGCATCAGGCATCTCCCAAATGGTTGCACTCGTTCTGCCATGACTCTCTGAGAGCACTGTGCAAAAGAGCAGCTGTCCAATGTGCTTGTAAAACGTGTCCGATTACAGCACTCCTCCCCCCATTCATATGCTCTTTGGTTGAGCAAAGCCAAAGTCTTCCTGCTGTCTTAGAAGCCCTACATACTCTGACCCAGTGATACCCTGTCATATCTCACCTTCTTTTCCCACTTCAGTTTGCTCCCACTACTCTAATCATTTTCCTCTTCCTGCAGAGAACAGACCCACCACTAACTCAGTGCGTCTGCATTGGCTATTTGCTCAGCCTTCCCCCAAAACTCTCTCCATGCCCTTACTCAAATGCTGCTACTTGGGAAGGCCTTACCAAGGCACCCTATTTATCTCACACTCAACCTCTACATAGCTGAGACTTTTTTCCTAATTCATTTTCCAGCTCTTGGTTTCCCTTATATTTAGAATGGAGGCAATAACTAATTGCACTGAGTTGCTGCAATGATTAAATAAGTTATATGAACTCATCTGGTGCATCATACAGGATCAATGAATGATTACTTTGTATTTTTTGTTACAGAAAAGTAATATATCTAAGACAGCACATGCATTTTATGATTTTCTAAAATGAGCATACCAATATTCAATTCTACTGGGAGTATATTATGAGTTCCCAGTATTCCATATACTGACCACAACTTTGTATATGCTTGTGTATATTTAGTTATGTTCATACTGCATAAGATAGATGACAGAATTTACTTTTTATATATAGTTAAAAATTGCCTCAGAACCATTTATTATATAATCAGTCATTTCCCCATTGATGTCCATTATGATACATCAAAATTCACTCAGTCACTTATCATTTCTATTGATTTTTTACCCCAACGTAACCTTCCCAGGACTTCTCTAGTTTCCTCATCTAAAACTGAACCTCAACTGCACCTTCCCAAACACACACTCACACTTTGCCTGCCATCCTTGCCTAATGTCTCCCGTAGCACCAACACTTCTAATACACCATGTGTTTTATTCATTCATCTCATGTGTTGCTTTCCCCTCAGCAATACCCAAGTTCCACTAGGACAGAGTTTTGTTTGCTCTATTAGTGCTGTGTCCCCAAACCTCACAACAAAATCAGAATACAATAAGTGTAAACAGTACAATTCACTTAAACTCTTCAAGAAGATGACACCTAAAATTATGCTCACCAGGCCTGGCTGGTGTGGCTCAGTGGATTGAGTGCCAGCCAGCCAGGGCACAGGCCTAGGCTGCAGGTCAGGCCAGGTCTCCAGTAGGGGGTGCGCAAGAGGCAACCACACATTGGTGTTTCTCTCCCTCTCTCCCTCCCTTCCCCTCTGTCTAAAATAAGTAAATAAAATCTTTAAAAAAAATTATGCTCACCAACAGAAACCCCAAACACATCCCTTTTCTAATTCTTTAGAAGTTCTTGGGATCCTCAGAACACTGAAAAAAAGCAGCTACTGTTTACAACCCCCAAATTTTGTATATTCAGTTTTCAGAATATTGCAACATCAAAGCAAAAAAATATTACCTGGACTGTGGACATGCTGTGTTCATTTTTTCACTTACCAACTATTATGGAATGATTCCCTAATGTCCAAGTCTGTTCTAGGTTTCCAGGTGCTGGCATGTGGTGATGACATGGATATTTGCTTTGCGTTTTTTTTTTGTTGTTGTTGTTGTTCTTGTTGTTGTTCTTGTTTTTGCCAGGCAGCATATTTTGAATACTTTTCTTATACCTAGGGGATTTCCTATGATTAAAAAAAAAAAAAAAAAAACCACTTCTCAGGTTAGAAGCCTGAAGCTCGCTTTTCTTGCCAGCAGCACCCTGATCCAAGGCCCACCTGTGTAAGTAAAATGTGCTAATCAGATGCACTCACTCAAGCCCATGGTCCTGAAAGAAACTACAGGAAGTAAATACCAAAAGGGTTACTTTCCCAAATGGTATACCTGTTAAATCAGAGCCCATAACCAAGGAGTTGGGCTTCCAGGGATAGTGTGTCAATAGCATGTCACCTGTGGTATCTGATTCAGGTACAGTAGTGAGTGGTGGGGTTTGGGGAGCATCCCCACAGTGATGCTTCAGCACTGCTCCTGCTAGCTTTGCTTCCAAGCCTGGTAATCTTGTTCACTGAGAGCCCATGAGCACCTACTAGCTTTTCAGATTTATTATTTTTTATGATAACTATGGGTTTAATTCTTTTGCAGTTGACAACCATGATTCATATAGATGAACAATGCAAAAAAGCCCCTGACCTTGGCATTCTAGGAGGGAGCACAGATAAACTAGTAATCTAATCAGCATCAAATATAGAATAAGTCAAGTTTTTTTTTTTTAAGGAACATAAGTTGAGGAAGATGGGGTACTATTTTAGAAGGCATAGTAGTAAAGTCAGAACTCCCAGAGAAGATGGCATTTAAGCCTAAGTAAAATCTAACTGAAGAAAGGAAAGAAACTGTGGGAGTATCAGAGAAACCCTAAAAGCAAAGGTGCTATGCTGAAAGCTTGCTTTGAATATTTGATGAACAGAATAAAAAGTAGTGTGGCTGACCTGAGTCAAGAGAAATGTAAAAGAAATTGAGGTGAGGAATGGCCAGGGGCAAGCAGATGTGTTTGTAGACCCTTTTAAGGACCGAAAGAAATGTTTTTGTATGTGTGTGCATGTGTGTGTATTCATAAAACATGGAGAAATGTTTTTTGAATCTTTATTCAGGCCATTTTAGAAAATCTTTAAAATAAACCTAATAATATCATGTCCATTAATCAATGTGATGGATTAGAAAGGTTAGTTTTTGTATTTTTAATAAGTTAATAGAATTTTAAAATACTTTTTACATTGAACAGATAATTACATAGTGAGATGAAATTTTGCATAAATTTTACATTTATAACAGGTGGCCCTAAAGACAGTTTATGTTTGTGAACAATCTAGAGTAAGTTTGCTGACTTCCTTTGGGTACAGGTCTCATGTTAATATCTTCTGCAGTTACATATAGTGAGTAGGGAAAATTTGAGAACTATACCAATAAACAATTCACACTCAAAAGAGTAAATGGAAATATAAATTAATGGGATATTCACAAAGATTTACTCACCTTTTAAAAACAATGTGTTTTAGTGAAAGATTATAGACTTTCAAGTTATTCAACCCTGAACTTAAATTTTTCTTTGCCAGTTGCTATGTGAAAATGGGAAAATTACTTTGATGCTGAGCAGTTAAATTTCCTTATCTGTCAAATTAGGGACAATAAATTTATCACAGAAAATTGTGATAAATATTAAATTACATTAGGCAGCATCTCTAAGGAACAAACTAAGATTCTTTCCATAAATTTTCCAGTTATACATGTTATTTTTATTTTTAAAAATCTCTGTTCTTACTTGCTATCTACCTTGTTTCACAGCTCAAGAGCTGCAAGAGAACTTCAAAGAGAAAAAGGTGCTTAGAATAGTATTTTATTCTAACAAAAATAGGAAAAACAAGAGTTTAACAAGAATCCTTTCTATGAGTTTCTATATCATAACATACATTGAGAGTTTCATGCCTGTTGATAAAATCCATAGGTTTTGAGTGTGTGTTGAACTTACCATCATCACCTTAGTGTTCCCTGTGCCTCCAAAGCAGCTGGAGGTATAAAAGCTGATAGAACAAAATCAGCACACTTCTCTCCCCTGAATGTAGTATAAGAGTAAACTCAAGGTATTGGTTTCTAAATCAACTGGTATAATAGGCATTGTGAATTTTTAGAAATTTGAGCTCAGAGGTTTACATCCAGGACACACAATAATCCAGAATAAACTAGAAATACCAATTTGAATATACAGGGTGGGGAAAATGTAGATTACAGTGGTTCACGTGGCAAATAAGACTATAACAAATAATAATACAGGAATAAAGTCTGTGTTTGAACTATTACAACTGTCAACCTACTTTTGTCCCACCCTGTGTTGTCCTTCCAGAACTGGACCCAACTAAAAATCAATACAAGGATACAACCATTAGGAATCTAAGGGATTCACAAAGATAAATGTAGAGGTCATAATGTAGGTCATAATAAAAAAACCAAAACCCACAAAATTTAATTACATAATAAAACAATAGCAAATAGGTAACATACTACAGTATAGTAGGGGGAAAGGTGAGGGACTATACATAAAGGGGACTTGGGTAAAACAGTATGATTAGTAGGCTTTTCACAACAAACAGAGAGTATTACTAGCACAAAGAGGACTTGGGGAAAAACACGGTCTTTGTTAATGAACCAGAAGGTTTCTTGTTGCAAATAATCCTTAGCACAACACAGCACTAGGGAGCTATTCGTGGTGGGCATGGGCGAACGTGTATGTGAACTTCCAGCAGGCATTGGAAATGTGTGCAGCATGAAGTTAGTGAAATGGAAATAGTAAGCTTATGTTGCAATGCAGAGTTTCCAATAATCTGGCATCATTGCATGTGTGGGTTCAAATTCTGCCTCTCCCACTTGATACATAGCTTTGGGCAAAGAGTCTTCATCTGTAAAGGGGACATAATAATTCATCTCTCATAACACATATGAAAGAACTGGCTTATTTTGGGTGCATAGTACTAGGTACTTGAAGTAATATCATTAGTGTTATTTTGTTATTGATATTATTTTTAAAAGCCAATATGAATTTCTCTTTTTATAATCCTATATATTATCAACTTTATATATCTCTGCATCTCTTTTGAAAACTTTAAAATAATATACATTGTCACAACAACATGGATCGAACTGGAGAGCATTATGCTAAGTGAAATAAGCCGGTCAGTGAAAGACAAATACCACATGATCTCACCTAAAAATGGAACCTAACCAACAAAACAAACAAGCAAAATACAACTAGTGACATTGAAATAAAGAACAAACTGACAATTACCAGAGGGGAGAGGGAGAAGGATAATAGGGGATAATAGGTGTTGGGAGCTGCCCCACCCAGTTTCAGGAACTGTTACACCCCCATGGCTAAGGCTGAATGAGAGACCTTCAGACCCAAGCCACTAAGGAGACAAAGCTTATCTCTCTGGAAGGAACACCGCTTCTGCTCCTTCTGCTTCATCCATAACTGGACCCCAATGCTTGGTCAGTTAGCCAATGATGGGTAAGATTCCCCAAGGGGGGAAAGACTTAAGACAGGCATGATCACATGGAGGCCCCCAAAAAGGATTTGGGGGGCTACAGCAAAAAGGGGGTGATGGACCCTTGCCCCTCAGCTATTATGACATAGCCTGAGTCCTCATTCTGACTGTGAGATATCTCCTAATCTCTTGGTTGCCTTGGTTACCCTGCCTGACTTAAACCTGAGACAAAGCCTTAAGCCTGAAACAATGCTGGTGGTGGGTGCAGCCCTGTGCTGGAAAGGGTGGATTCCCTGGGTGATCAGGCCTGAAAAAGAATACATAAAATCCTGTGAAACCTGCCTTGCTAAGAATGCTCTCAATTAAATGATAAAGGTCTGAGCAGGAAATGAGTTTCGTTCCCCAAAGTTTTGTAGCCCTTTAGCTAACAGACCCTGATTCAGAATAAGCCCTTGTAGTTCTTTGTATGCTATCTATTGTTTGATCCTTACTGCCTGACAATGATTAATGAACTTTACCTGTACTCCTGTGCAAATGAAACCCAATAAAAGCCTGTCATGGCAAGGGCACAGGGCGCTCTCCTCTTGAGAGAGTGGCCAGGCTGCTCTGAGGTGCTCTCCCCTTGAGAGAGTAGCTGTGCCACCCCTTTTCCTCCACAGGACTCGGTAGTCCATGTGAATTTGTCTTGTATCTCATCCACAAGGCTGTGGGCACTGCGGGCCGGTGCCAGCATCAAATAGGGGATAATAGGGGAAGGTCCATCAAAGAACATGTGTAAAGGACATATGGACAAAGCCAAAGGGGGTAGGTTTGAGGGTGGGAGGTAAGGATGGATGAGGTGGGGGACTATGGTGGGGGGAAAATGAAGACAACTGTGCTTGAACAACAATAAAAATAATAATATAAAAAATTAAAAAAACTTAAAATAATATACGTTGTTAGATGATACTGTATTCCTCTACCCACTTTTCAGGAATAAAGAATAAGTGAGGTGTTCAAGATTAATATATTAAATAACCATATTATTAGCTCTTTTTATTTCTAAGTAAAACATGAAGCATCAAGAACATCAAACTATAAGGCCTAAGGAAAGGATGTAGTCTAAAGTCAAAAGAAAGAAGCAATTACCATTGTTTCTGCATAATATACTGTTTAAATTCATTCCATTTAAGTTTTAAGTTAAGTACCATGTATTTTCTTTTCCATAAGCAGAGAGAAGCTATCCAGTGCCCTCATTGTCTAACAGTACCCAGACCTTTCAGGAGATAATCTAGACACAAAAGATCTTTACCTGAAGTTTAATTGGTCTCTGTTTAAAAAGTGAGTTCAAACCTGTAAAATTCAGAGGAAAGTATCTCTCTGGAGAATTTACAGGGTGGTGGTGCTAAAATGTGTAGTCTCTAAAAGGTTTCAGGCCTGCAATTTTTCCATCAGCTTTCTCAGAGCATAGTAGAATTTTATAATTTGATAGCTCTAGCTCAAGCTCCATCTCTCTAATATGTTCTGTGGGTCCTATTTTCAATCCACCATCCTCCCTGTCAGTTTGTGCCCAGGCACTCAGGACCACTGCTAGGTTGACCAATGTTCTCAGGATTTAAATTTGGAGAGAGAACACAGGTCCTAGATCCAATTGCCTCTTCCTGCTCTTAATCAAATGCTAAAATATAATATTTAGCCTATCAGTTTATATAGTTCATTAAATACTTTTTTCTAACCAAGTTGACTGAGCAAAAGCATATTTTTTACTATTTAAAAAAAATTTTATTGTTGTTCAATTACAATTGGCCCCATTTTCCCTGCATTACTTTCCCCTGCCCTGCACACCCCCACCTGCCACATTTAATCCTCCCCCTATTGTCTTTGTCCATGGGTCCTTTATACATGTTCCTTGATGACCCTTCCTCTTCTCTCCCCCATTATCCTCGTCCCTCTCCCCTCTGGTTACTGTCAGTTCTCTAATTCCATGTCTCTGGTTCTGTTTTCCTCATTAGCTTATTTGTTCATTAGATTCAACTTACAGGTGAGATCATATATTATTTGTCTTTCACCACCTGGCTTGTTTCACTTAGCATAATGCTTTCCACTTCCATCCACACTGTCGGGAAGGGTAAGATGTGAGTCTGGATTTAAAAAGTGGAGCCACCCTCCATATCAGTTTACTGAATATGCAGCAGGAATGGCAGCCCATGTGAAAACTGAACAACAAATAAACGGTGCAGTCGGTCAGCTTAATTCCACTGCCCACAACCATTTAAGCAAGTGAAGAAATGAATTGTTTTTGCCAACACTGAGGCAACAATGGCAACTGGCAATGGTGTGAAAGCAGAGTCAGAATTCTGGCATTTGAAAAGTTGCTGGCATTTTAGACATCCATTGAAAACAATTTCACTTTTCCATCAAAAAATGTTTCTTCATAGAGCTACAAACGGCCCAAGGCTGGACAAAGTACTTTGTCCTAAAGGATTATTGCCCCGAACTGGAGAAATAACGATCATTTTGAGATCTTTGGTGCAGTAGTAGTAGAGTTCTTTTGCTGGGGAAGAAAGTGACAAGAGCCTCAGGTAAAGAAAAAAGAACAGCCAGGGCAGCATTATTGGGCTGTGTTGACCCAGTTAGCACAAAGCAATTGTTTTAAAGGTGTTTTCTACATGTTCAGGTAATCATCTTAACTCGTCCAACTTGCAGATTGGACAGTTTCTTTGAATAGCACTGCTTAGAGGAAGAGCACGGTCGAGATGCCAAGGAACAGGGGGAAAGTAGGTTATTCAAACTTCTCCTCTGTCCACCTTTCCTGGGGCGTGTGGCCATGCTCTCTGCATTTTGAAGGCTGCCAAGTTGGACAAATCACAGTGCATGTTGCATTGCATTAAAATTAGGATAAAATGTTTGAAACTTCCTCAGCTTCATGGCCAGGGGAAATGAACTTGACCGTGAGAAATGAGATGGAATAGTTTGAATAAGCAGCCTACAAAATTAGGCAAAATATTCAAGATGCCCAACCCACTAAACTCATGGGAATTATACAGCAGTGCTCATGGAAAGAAAAACCTAATATGAAACCCTTTGCAATGCTCTTCACCTTGATTTGGTATATATTTCTGAAAACGAACTCTGGGGGGCGGGGGGCAGGAACGATTGGGGCACTTGAAGAAACAGCCTAAAACCTACATAAATGTCTACCCACTTTGAAAAATCAACAGGTTCTTGGTTTTAACATTGGGCAATGTTCTCGTCTAGTGAATAGATACATATTGATATACCCAATGGCTGAAAACTTTGTTTCTCAATCATCAGTTAATCATTAGTGAACAGTAGATGTGAGAACCATTTTGATGTTAGCCAGAAGCAGTGTTTACTCCTCAACATGCTACCAAGAATTCTCCATTAAATTGCCCCTAATTTGCCTTTTATTTAAATATTCTGAATAAATGCTACAACAAAAGAAAAGTTGTTCATTCCAGTTTTACCCTAATGGTGGCTGTTCAAGAAGAGGTCAGAGTAGTTTCCAAGTCTCAGACATCTGTGAAATCAGCCTCTTGCTGTCTCTCATTTTATTTTTTAAATGAAGAATGGCAGCAAAAACGTGTGGCCTAAGCCTTATGAAGGCAGTGAGAGGGAGAAGCAAAATCTCAATGCTGGGCGCTCGTCCTGACTCTCCGTGATGTTTCTGGGCATCATTATGCTTTCACATAAAACATAATAATCCAGATTAAAAAGGGACCTAAAGTCCTTTTGAGCCATAAAATCTGATGAGTTTTTATTAAACTTTCATCACCTTTGTATGTATAGGAAACAATAATGTTTGCATCTTGGAAGTTCTAGAGTTTTCAAAATTTTATTGATGATCCCACAGTTCACCTTTATTTTAAAGACAACCATTTTTAAATTACACTAACATGGATTAATAGCTCACTTATACTCCAATAGAAAAAAATCATAAAAAGAGGAAAAATTATGAGAAATGCCTTGATATATATGTATATAGCAATGTATATATAGATATGACACAGTTCTATATATCTATACAGAGATAACTAAATCAAGATACACAGCTGATTAGAAAACAGAATGAAAATAATATAAAATTTCAAATGTACTAAATTATATAAAAGAACTGCTGACTTTTGAGAAGTAAATGAAATTGTATGATGAGTGAAACTGCATTCACCTAGCAGTGTCACCTATTTTTGCTGAGAGGCTCACATTGATTTAATGTTGACCAGACCAACGCTGGAAGAAGACTGTGTTGGCCTGATATTCACAGAATCTGAGGCAAAAAGTATACCCTGATATTTTAATAAAGAGAGGCAAGGGGCAGTCCCTGTAAGCAAAAGTGAGTGACAAAGGGAAGCTAGACTGTAATGGAAGGAGAGCAAATACAAGTGGGTTTGTTACTGTATAAGCCACAATTTCAAGAGCAACATAGTTGATAGCTCTATTACATGAGTAGTTTAAAGAGAAGCTGCAAGGAACTTTGGACTTGGATCAACCTATTGGGGGTTGAAATAGGGAGGAAAGGCTAGTGAATTACCTACTGATTCATTTTTGTCCCTTAGTTTCTGTTGGTCCAAGCCTACTTCATGAGTTAATTTTCCTGTACTTCTAGGCTGCGTCACCCGGGCTCTCAGGGCAACTATGGAGGAAATGAGGGCTTGCAGAGGTCCAGTCTACCTCAGGCTGGTTCAGGGCATTCCTCCAAGACTTTGTGTATGTGTGTGTTGGTAGAAGAGACTTGGTCTGTGACAGGTGTGGTGGCAATGAGGCAATGGCGAAGACAGTCTTTATGATCAAGGTAATGGAAAGAGTCATTCCTAAAACCATTCAGGCCAGGAAGCAGAGTAAACTGCCAAGACCTGAGGCCAGGTAAGTTCAAGTAGTTTTGGAAGGTAGAAACTCATACTCACTAACAGTGAGTATGAAGAATATTCATATGCAGAATAGTGTAAGTATTCATACTCGTGAATGACCTTCAAATCTCACAGGAGAATACTGCATTGAAATCTCCTGGGAAAAGAAGCGTAAATCCAGTCCTTTATGTGATAGTTCAGTCTCCTAAAGAGACTTAAAGAGGTTTAGAAAACAAAGCTGTATTCAAACTATTATAGGTGGTACAGAATCAATATTTCTTATCATCCTTCTTCATTTAAACTTTCAGGCCATCCCTTCCCCTTCCCTGCACTTCAAGACCATGGTTGCTTATTTTAGGTGACAGCACAGCATTCATTCATAATAAGTTTGAGGCCTTAACTTACTTGTTGGGTCAGGGCTGCTTAAAAGTTTTATTGACAATTATCACTGGGCATAGAAGCATCAAAAGATGCACAAATGACTCTCCCAGGACACAGACATACTCCATTTTGCCTCCATTGTGTAAGGACAAATGTATCCAGCCTTACATGCCTGGCCCATAACCTTTAGTTAGGGTCCAATCCAACATTCTGTTCCCTGGTTCATGTTGTCATATATTAACCAGGCCTTTAATTTCTTTGACATCTATGACTTTTCTCCACAGTGCAGCCTATTCAAGTCTTACAAATAAGCAAAACTCAAAAGTGATCCCAGAGTCAGCACTTTTTCAATGATTCTCAAACATTAAAAAAAAGATACTCATAAATAAGATAATTATAGTTGCTGCTTTAAAGAAATATCATTCTTGTCTCCTTTTTCCTTTTTGTCATGTAAAGCTTTTTTTATAACCCAGATAATTAGAACCCTAATAATCCTTGGGAACTGCTCTGCCTGGTTTTAGAAGTTGTAACCCCCATGGCTAAGGCTGAGTAAAGAGACCTTGGGACCATAAGCCACTAAGGGGACAAAGCTTATCTCCCTGGCAGGGGCACTGCCTCTGCCTCCCTTTCACTTCACCCTGCTTGGCCTGGACAGATGACTGGTTAGCCAATGCCGGGTAAGATTCCTCAAGGGAGGGGTGATCTAAGACAGGCATGGTCACAAAGGGGGGCCTCAGGGAAGAACTTGGGGGACTACAGAAAAAGGGCGTGATGGACCCTCGCCCTTCAATTTTGACATAGCCTGAGTCCTCCTTCTGTCTGCAAAAAGTCTCCTAATCTCTTGGTTGCCTTACTTCCCCTGCCCAACTTAAGCCTTAAACAATGCCAGAGGTGGGTGTGCTGGAAGGAGTGGGTTCCCCAGGTGATCAGGCCTAAGAAAGAATGCATAAAATCCTGTGAAACCTGCTTTGCTAATACCCTCAATTTAAATGATAAGGGTCCAAGCATAGAATGAGTTTGTTCCCCCAAAGTTTTATGGTCCTTTAGTTATCTGACCCTGACTCAAAATAAACCCTCATAGTTCTTTGAATGTTATCTATTGTTTGATCCTTACTGCCTGACAATGACTGATGAGCTTTACCTGTATTCCTGTGCAAACTGAACCCAATAAAAGCCCATTGAGGAACAGGTTCCTGGCCCTTCTCCTTTGAGAGATTGGCCACCTTTCCTCCCCAAGCAGATCAGCAGGTCATGTCTTGACAGACTTATTCTCATCTATGGCAGGTGGGGACTGGGGTGGGGGAGGCTCTGTGGGCAGAACCCCCCCAAAAAAATATATATATATATATTTTATCAAAAGTATAATTTTTTCTACTTTAAAGTATAAAGCTGGTCAAATAAAACTGATAATATTAATCTCAGTTAAGTTAACTATTTTAATATAGAAAGATGGAAAAGGGAGTCATTATTCATCACTTTAGTGAGTGATACACACCACCTGTTATAACCAGAGAGGAATAGTCTCTTAAGTGGAACATTTTCACATTTCTTCCAAAACCCAAAGTTCTTCATATGCAATGGTTTGTTATCCTCATTTCCCTCTGGGTTACATAGTCAATTGACATTTAAGCATAATAGAAGAAAACACTAAAATTTGATTGTGAATATTTTTATTTATTTATTTATAATTGTTGTTCAAGTGCAGTTGTCTCGATTTTCCCCACCACTCCCCCCACCTCACCCATCCCTGCTTTCCATCCCAGATCCTACCCCCTTTGGCTTTGTCCGTGTGAATATTAAAGTGCAAGGTTTCCTGTGAATGGGGAGAGATTTCCTATAGGCTGTCAATTGCTAATTCTAATCCCAACATACTATAAAAATAACAGCACATTGCTACTTCCTAAGACATGTACTTTCAGTAGAGAAAAAATAACCTTTTCTTCTACATATGCAGGAAAAAGTAGGGTTTTTAGATAAAAGGTACCTAAATTTGAATCTTGTACTATGTAGCCAGAGTGAGTTATACAATCTCTCTAAACTTCAGTTTCCTTACCTTAAAATGGATATACTAATACTTAACTGGCAGGGTTGTTGAGATATTTAATTTGATTCATCAATATAAAGACTGTTAAATTGTGGATATTCAGTAAATAGTAAGCATAATTATTATTAATATTTTAAAATCCTCGTATATATTTGATCTTCATATACAATCTTCACACACATATATTTGTTTAAAAATAACCATTATAACTTGAAAATTGTAATGGATAGAGATCTGTTACTCTACTTCTAAACTTGTACATCTGTATCAACTGATTTTTCTGCTTGGAATAAAATTAAAAAGAGGAAGAGTATAAGAATGAAAAGGAAGAGAAGCAAGAAGAGAGAAGATGAAGATGGCTCAGCTCTAGGATATTTTATCTAACATGATATTTAAGCACCCCATTCAATCCCTTGAAGAGGCAGTCATTAGCCTCTGGTCTATGGCTTTTATTCATGCCTAGGCAAGTATGTATCTTGCCTGGATACAGTGATAATTAAATTCAGTGATAATTATATTCAATAATAAAGTTTGTTTTCAGGTTCCTCAGAACTCTATTTTTAAAATTTTTTTATTGGTGATACACTACGGATGTCCCCATTGTCCCCCAGTTTGTCTCCAACTCACCCCCCACCCCTCTTTCTTCTGGCCATCATCACACTCTGCTGTCTGTATCCATGAGTTATGCATATGTGTTCTTTGGCTAATCCCATCACTTTCTTTATTTCAGTGCTATTTCTTACTCCAGACTAGACCTCTCCCACCTATTCTCAGAATATTTAGGTCTTCTCCACTTAAATTCTGATCTATTAAAAATACTACTAATGTTTATATATTACCATTGTCAGATATATTCATATTTGAGGTCTATTTCTAATTAGGGAATGTTGGGTTAGGGATATTATAAGGAATAGAATAAGGGTATTACAATAAAGATATCAAAAAGTACGGGATCTCAACCATCAATCAGAGGGGGGTGGGTGTGCTTATGTGAGCAGAGCCCATCTCGTGACCCTCCACCTGCATAGAACAACATCGCAGCAATGCTTAGCACACTAAGACAGTAGCCCTTGGTAAATGTGGCCATGCAAGAGGGTATCTTTTTTGTTGAATACTTGTTTTCAGACTTCTTCACAAAATTAGGTGTAAAGTTCAACACACAAAAATATCACTTTCTCAGTTTATTTCTTAAATCAGCAACAATTTGAATGTTTGGAAAGCATTTTAAAATGTGTTATTTATTGCAGATAAACTCATTAAACATTGACAGTAGGGAAAAAACAGCTTTAAAAATGTCTTCATAAACACAAACCACAAATACTGAATAGGCAAATCCATTCAGCTTTTAAGTGGTAGCTCGAGACATGGCCCCTTCCACCACCTGTGGTAAAAGGCTGGCCAGAAGGAATGTGTTTTGGAAATGGATTGTAACTCCATCAATGGATTGATGTCCTTTTGGGAGCAGCTTCTTGTTCTGTGACTGCTTCTTAACCTCTTCTTTCTGCAGATACATACGAAAGCATGTAGTTTAGAGTAGCATGTAGGACACATGCCTCCTTTGGCTGGGACTCCTTAAAAGCAGGCAGCGCGGGCCTGCTTCACTGACCTGCCACCTTTGGTGCTTCCTGTCATGTAGTAATAAAACAGCATGCCCACAGCTGCTCATCCTCTGAGCGATTTCCTTTTCAGAATATCACGAACACAAGTGCAGTATAGCTGCCCGGTTGGGAGCTCCTGTGTTACAGCTTTCAAAACCCCCAAATTTTTGGAATTTCTTTTTTGATGGTGCTGGTGATGGTGATGTTTATGTATCTGCGTGTGTGTTTTAAATTATAACTAGCTTTGAAATTCTTGTACTTTTATGACTGAAAGTACAGTCTTTTCATGTGGAGTTTCATCAGTGTATGTGTGAAATACTAATGAGAGAGTAAAACAACTTTACAGGTTCCCAAGGAAAGGAAATCATGAAATAAATTCACTATTTGATTCTAAGAGGTACCGCAGCCTTGTTGAAATAACAAGGAAATTATACCTTTTCCAAAGAATAAAAGGCTTAAAGCAGCTTAAAACCAGTGCTGAGCATACACATGGCAACAAAGGTGAAGGAATGGAGGCTCAGCATCTACCTTAGCGCTGAGCAATTTGCAGTCATTGGCCCCCACACACTTCGTTTCTCTAGTGGCTCCACTAGAGGATTCTAAAGATATCCTCCGAAGTGCCTGCTGTTTTCACACACGATCAAGCCTCCTCCTAAAATAAGCAATCATTTTCTTTTCTTAGCAAACATCAGAAGGGCCCTCGTGAACGTAAGCAATCATCTCAGGGGGACAAGAAAGGCTTTCAATTTGCCATGGGTGGGTTAAGCGAAAAGTTGCTGGAACTCCCAGTCCGTTAAGCAAATGTCTGTAGACTAAGGAGCAGGTCAATAGCAAAACCAAACCCTGCGCATATACAAACAAATTTATAAGTGCCAGTTGAGAGACATTTTCAAGGGAAATAATATCTTCTCTGGTTTTCTGGGAGAAGCTGAAAAGTAAACCAAGCATTTGAAACAAATATTCTGTACCAGAAAATAGGGAAAATGGCATAACATCTAGTTCATGATAGAATCTGTAATAAAATAATGACCGAAATAGGTAGTTTCCAACCTCCTCATATCCCACAAATACATATCCACATTCTCTCTCTCTCCTTCCCTCCTCCCTTCTCTCCCACTCATCATTGATTTCAAATTTACTGGATGATTTTACTATTGTAATTATCTTCCCAGCTGCATTTGTTAGTAATATAAGTATCAGAATGTACTCCCAGAATGCATACTGATTCTGTGAGCCTACTGTGGGACATGGGGCCTCTATTCTAAGAGGGCTGGGCGAAGGAGGGCAAAGGGGAAAAAACTGGGACAACCGTAATAGAATACACAATAATGAAAACAAGAGATTTTGAAAATGGCAATTCTTTCTTAATTTTATTGCCAATTTCATGCAATTTTATATGTAATTTTGTTATACATATCTCTTTATACATCAATTTATTTCAAAAGCCTATATATAAAAATAACTTACAAAGCCAAATTTAATTTCTAGCTTATCCATAGTGTCATTTTAGAGATGCTAAACTTCATTTTTAAAATCTTTCTTTAAATCAACTTTATTGAGGTAGAGTTTACATATAATTAAATGCACTCATTTTAAGTATAAGGTTCAATACATTTTGACAAATTTATATACCCAAGTAGCCACCACCACAATCAAGGTACAAATATTTCTCTGACCCCAAAATGTTCTCTTATGCTTTACTGCTGAAACCCCTTTTCAACCCTAGTTTCAGGGAACATCTGATCTGGTGTCTTAAATAATATATTAGATATCTCTTTTCTAGATGTTTATATGGGTAAATCATACAGTGTGTACTCTCTTGTACCTGACTACTTTGGTTCAACATAATGACTGAGAGTTGGATTCCTGTTGTTGCACGTGTTAACACTTCATTTCTCCTTATTGCTGAGTAAGCTTCTATTGAATTGTTTATATATTCTCCAGCTGATGGACATTGTTTGTTTTCATTGTTTGCTATAATAAGTAAAGCTGCTATGAATGCTATAAACATTTGAGTACTCATCTTTGTGGAGATATGTTTTTTCATTTATTTAGAGTTAATTACTTTCTCTGGTGACTTATGTTGTGGCTTTGCCAAACATTTGAATTTTTCCATATATCTTTTGTGTTCTTGATTTGTAGTTTAATTCTATTATATTAATAGGAAACACTTTGTAGGATTTTAATTTTTACCATTTTTGAGGCTGTTTTATGGCACAGAATATGATCAATCTCTTTACAAGCTCCATGTTTGCTTGGAAATAATGTGAATTCTGCTTTTATGTAGGGAGCTTTTTATAAATATCAGTCTGAACAATTTGGTTGATACTGGCATTTAAATCTCTACTTTTAGAGATTTTTCAGTTTAGTTTTTCTATCCTATCAATTGCTACTGCAAAAACAGTGTTGAATTCTTCAAATATAACTATAGATTTGTCAATTTATTCTTTTAGTATTATCATATTTAATGCATTAAAAAGCTATATTATTCTATACATATTTAAAATTTTTATGTCTTCTATGAAATATTTATGAAATGTTTCTTTATCCCTTGTAGGAGTTTATTTTGAAGCATACTTTATCTAATATTAATATAGTCCTCTAGCTCTTTTATTTAGTATATGGCATGGTATTAAATTTTCTACTTTTTTTATGTTTAACCTTTTATACTTTTATGTTTCAAGTGGATTTATTATTGACAGCTTATTTTGGGTCTTGCTTTTTTAAAAGTATATTTTATTGATTATGCTATTACTGTTGTCCCATTTTTTTCTCCCCTTTATTCCTCTTCTCCTTGCATTTCCCCTCCCTCCAACATCCCTCCCATCTTAGTTCATGTCCATGAGTCATACATACAATTTATTTGGCTTCACCATTACCTATACTATTTTTAATTTCCCCCTGTATATGTTGTGCCTACTAATTATACTTCTTATTCCCTGTAACTTTTTTCCCATTCTCTTCCCACCCCCTCCCCACTGATAACCCTCCACATGATCTCCAGTTCAGTGATTCTATTCCTTCTCTATTTGTCTTTTTTATCCAATATGACAATCTATATACCACTTCATCAGAATATTTAGGTCATGTAAGTTTAAGGCAAAATGATAATGTTATAGGCTAGGAAAAATAACAGGCCCCCAGAGATGTCCACATCCTAATCCATAGAACCTGTGAATGTTAGGTTACACGACAAAGGAGATTAAGGTTGCAGATAAAATTGGGTTATCAATGGATCATAAAATAAGATTAGCCTAGGTTATTTGGGTGGTCTTAATGTAATCACAGAGTCCTTAAGACTGGGAGAGGGAGGCAGAAGAGAGGAAAGCATTTGGCAATATGAGGACCTGGCCTGATGTTAATAGAGGAAAGGAGCCACAAGCCAAGGAATTTCTATAGCCTCTATAAGCTGGGAAAGGGAAGGATGTGGATCCTCCTCTAGAGTATCTAGAAGGAGCTCAGCCCCCTTAACTACTTTTATTTAGACCACTTAAACCCATTTCAGAGTTTTGATGTATGGAATTGTAAGGTAATAAATTTGTATTGTTTAAATCACTAAATTTATGATGATTTATTATAGTGGTAAAAAGAAACTTTCATAGACAGTGCTCAGCAAACAGAATTTGTTGGACCATAATACTTTGTCATAACCAAGGGTATGTTGGAGGAAGCGATGTAAGCCACTTCCAAGTCTTGCCATCTAAAACATCCCATGGTACCTTCCACCTCTCTCTACTTCTGTTGCTGAGACTTTTGTGCCTCTGTGTCTCAGATATCATAGTTAAGGATGGAAGTGGCTTGGCTTCATGAACCGCCATTTGCAGGGAAATCATTTAGGATAGCTGCTTATCCACATTTAATGTAAGATGAGCAAGAAATAAACCTGGGTTTGGTAAGGCATTGACAAACAGAAGTATATAACCTTATCCTATTCTTATCCTAGAAGTATATGTTCTTATTTTGTTAAATCAGAATGATCAACAATGACAACTTTTAATTATCTGTATTTGTATAATTCTGTCCAACTGTAGCAGTTTTTAAATAGTAATTTTTTTTTAAATTGTGCAATTTCTACTTTATTTGCTTAGGGCAGCTAGAATCCAAAACAACTTGCAGTTCATCCTGGGAAACCAAGCTAAAACTAAACAAAACATTTAGATAACAATCAAATTTAAAGGGGGGATTAAAAGTGAACAGTAGTGAGATAAAATTTTTAGTTAGACAGATGAAAAATAATGTCTGCATTGGTGACCTGAACTCTGACTAAACCACTCAAAGCCTCAGTTTTCTTATCTATTAACTGAGATAATATTTGTACATCCTCAAATTCCTAAGAAAATTTAAGATATCATGGATGTAAAGTTCTTAGCATACAGTAAGCATCTCCACAAACAGGAGAAATGGTAGTAGCCATCATTTTCTACCTTTTGTACACGAGGAGAATCACAGAGTTTCCATGGAAGTTAGGTCTTAATTTCTTAGCCACAAGGATTGAAATTCAAAGTAGTGACCATAGAATGGAAAAAGGTAGAGAACTAAAAGTGAGGGTGATATATGTGTGTCAAGGGAAGGAGATTGGAAGAAGTAACAGAAAATATTAAAAGTAGAATATATGCAAAGATAGAAAGCATAAGATGTGAAGCAAGAAAGATAGAGTTTCAAGTTATCTTCTGTGACTGGGGCCAGTTATTTATCTTCTCC
The DNA here is from genome assembly GCA_004027475.1 of Anoura caudifer. Taxonomy (NCBI): domain Eukaryota; kingdom Metazoa; phylum Chordata; class Mammalia; order Chiroptera; family Phyllostomidae; genus Anoura; species Anoura caudifer. The sequence continues at coordinate 50,020 of PVKU01005073.1, forward strand.
AAGCCTCAAGTTTATTATCTGTAAGTGGGAATAATATCTGTTTCGGGATTCTTGGATAATTAAAGTAGTATGTGTGTGTGTGTGTGTGTGTGTGTGTGTGTATTTCTACTTTATATATATATTTACATATCTGTAAAATATAAATATATTAATAAATTAAATATACATACATAAATATAGTTATATGTTAAATATAAATATATATTTATGTATTTGTATATATTTTTGTAGGTATATAAATATATATTAATACAAAATTATAATATATATTAAATTTATATTTATAAATAAATATATATTTACATATTTATATATAAAGTAGTAGATAAATATGGAATACATATACATACATGGAATGCATGGAATACATATATGGAATATATACATATAAAGTACATTTATATGTAAAGCAAAATATTGCATATAATCTAATATGCCTGTGCATGCTGGGTGCTCAGTGCTTTACATGGATTACCAGACATTTATAGATAAATGCTGTGCAAGCCTTACAATCTAGGAAGAGAAATTAAATCTTATAATTTCAATGGGTAATTCTCATTTGTACAAATTGATTTGTCGCATCATCATGGGGAATAACTTTATTGTAAATAACAAAAAAGATTTTTAGGCAATCATACAAATAAAACATGAATATTTATAATTGATAAATGAATGTAATTCTGAGAAATAATATAGAAAAGTGAAAGTCAAAGTTGCAAAGATGAAACTTTTCATTTCATCATCTGGAATACACTCATGTACACACACAGACATATAAATTCAACTATATGTTAGAACCTTCAATATGTAATTTGGCAGATTCAAAAGTATATAAACAGATTATATTTACTGGGCATGTGGACATGGTATATAATAACAAAAGTAGTTATAATACAAAGTAAACTATGATATTAAAATAAGCACAAATTGAATCATAGATAGAGAACAGGCTGGCAACTCTGTGAGGGGTTGAGGGGGTGAAGGGATTGAGCACAATGAAGAAAAGAAACCAGAAAGAACTCGTGCACATGGACAACAGTGTGGTGATCAGAGGACACACGGGGATGGGTGGAGTGGAAGAGGGTAGAAAGGGGATAAATGGTAATAGGAAAAATACAATATAATAAATAAATAAATGGATTTAAATGAAAAAATTCTAAATAAGGGATAAAATTAGTCATTTATTGTAATAAATAAGGACTGCAGAAGTGTTTATGGAAAATGCATATGAAGCAAATATTTCACAGAGCTCTTACATTCCTTTATTAAGAAGTTTGGACTTTAGTCAATAGCTAATGGGGAAGATTTAAAATTATTTTATTTTTTTAAGTAGGGAAGTCTTCTGATACCTAATTTATTTTTTTCTGACATCTATTTTAGAAAGATTACATCGATGGTGGTAAGGGAAAGAAATGGTCATGGTAAGAACATGGAGGAAGAACTAGTTAAGAAGCTACTGCACTAGTTTTTACCTCATGAGAGGTAAAAGAAGGAGCTCTGTAGTGGTGGGAATACAGTGGAAGGCAGATATGAACATCACAATAGTGAAATAAATTGAGTTTGAAGACAGAAAACCAAGGGATGGTGAGGAGTGATTTTGTGGGGGAGGGAACAAAATTCATGAGAGAAGTAAACATGATTCCAAACATCTCCTAGGCTGCCCAAGCCATTCATAATGCCAATGTCTTTGAGGAGAAACAATATCAGGATTTGCTATGCTTTCATTCTGTTAGGTGACAGCTATAGAGAATATCATAAAGAAAAGCTGAAATTCATAAATTGGATCCCTTGGGTTTTGCTTTCATAATTAGATTCCTGATCATTCATTTTATGTATTATTATTTGTTTTTATTACCTGCTGCCAGTGTCTTAATCATTTGATTAGTCATCACTCTGATGGAAAGAGAAAGGTGATAAAATAGGAGTCCAATTAGTTACCTTTGTTACTTGCCAGCAATATTCTGAAAAGAAGTCAATAAGATGTGAGTTTATAAATAGGGTTAACATATATCCTCCATTAATAATATACAATTAGGATATGAATATAAGTAGGAAACCTAGTGTATTTGATCTTTGAAAACTTTTGCAACCAATACTTTTATTCACCTGAGTTTAAGATTTCTATGTTAATAAGCATGAGAACTTAGAAAATACTCTACTGCTCATTCTATGGACTTGTAGATTGAATATTATATATGTAAAAATGTGAAATTATTCTTTAGAGTCTATCCCTTTATGATTAAGTTTTGCCTGGAAATTATGGCCCAACCTCAGGAGAAATATTAGAATCTTTCTTAGGACCTAATAAAGACTTCAGAATCTTTAAGCATTATATTCCTATTATAATTTTATTTGACAAATTAATTAAGCATTGTTTACTTAATATATACTGTAGGAAGAGCCTATAATTATTTTTCCTAGTGAATAATAAATTTTGTTTGAACAACATTATTATTTATTTGTATAATATGAAGAAGAATTAAGTTGGAAGTTAAGTAATTATTTGCTATCAAACTTTCAGAGATCACTCTACTTAAATTGTAGAATTATTTTTCTTCAGGATGAGTAGCAAAGCAACCTTCATGAAGGGTAATTCCATTAGCTCTCTGGGTTATGACAGTGTTAATGGGGCAGGGGATATGATGCTAAATTCCTAAGCTGTTTCTTCACAGATTTTTGCCATTGCCTCACAAACCACCACCTATTGAATTAAAAGTCTTTATTACTTCAAGAAGCTTGTATTTGTCACAGAGATAAGGAGAAATAATCCAGTAAAAATAGGAACTTTTCCTAAGAATCTAAATGCATTTCTTATAACTCGTGGCAAGATACCATTCTTAAAATCTTTTCTGGTTTTTCAATCATATACATTGTTGAAGGGGAAAAAAACAGATTTCTGAGTTCAAAAAGCTGGACTTGGACCATCAAAAAGATGTGGGCCAGTAGGTAATACTTAGATGACAAAATAAAGGTGTATAATGATGCAAAATCTGGCTTTCCTTCCCTGCAGTGATAAAGTAGACTGGCTGGTGGGATGAGGGACAGCTTGGAGCTGAATAGCAAGCGTGAAAGACTGTGCTGAAAAAGTTGAGAAATGATCTCATTACTACTTGATCCCACCAGTTCCATCTGTGACAAAACTTGATAACACCGTGATTCAGGAAACAGAGCTCCCTGCAATACACACTGTGAGAGATAATACATTCCACCAAGTTCTTTTCTAATAACATAGAGACAAGACTTTGAAAAGCAGCTGTGTGCAGATTTCTATGCTGATAGGTTAATGTCCATTGAACTTATTAAATTATTAATGAATTTAAAAACTAAAAGGTGACTTATAGCTGAATATACAGATTATGTATCTTAGAAAGGTGCACCTGATATAAAAATAAAATTAAATTAAAACATAAGGAAATGACTTATAGCTGATGACTTCATAGGCTGAAGAACTTCAAGTTTGGAAGAAAACTAAAAATCACTTCTCAATTATTTGTGTAATGTATGTCAACAGTAAAAGCCAGTTTTCAACCCTTCTTTTCCAAAGATGAGAATAAAAGAGACATACAAGCTGCCCACTTGTTAACAAGGGGACTGAGAAGAAGCAGTAAAATGTAGAGGTGAAGTCTCCTCCCAATGAAACTTATTTTGTGGATGTGGTTTTCACATGTGGATTTTCGGTTGCGGAAAGATAATAAACACTTTTGGAACAAATACATTGCTGTGAAATAGCTACCAACACCCACCCAGGACTTCATGTCAGGGTGGAAAATAGAGCCAGAATGATGGCCCCCCAATCCTCCTCATCACACACGCAGTTTTGTGTTTGAGGAAGAAGGAGGAGGGAGTAGAAGGAAATCACAGAAAAAGAAGGAGAACCAAAGGGAGGAGAAGGAAAATGTACAACAACCGGAAAATGGGAGTTTGAGGCTGCATTTGATGGCTGCCTCTGCTCCTCTGGTTGCACGCACCCATCTCTTTCCTGGTCTCGGGAGTTCGAAAGATGGTAGATACAAGCAGCAATGAAATAATGCCGGGTGATCACTTTGGTAATTCATCAGGCCTGTAACAAATCCCATTTTCAATATCATCATATTACCTTTTACACTCACTGTTGCCAACCTGGAATGCAATGCAGATGGCAAGACCCTCTGAGAAAGCACTTTGTTCTGTGGCTTAATGTTTCAAAATGAACATATATAATGAATCAGGCATAACATATAATTGCAGCTTATTTACTGTATTTAGCATTGAATAGTTCATAACTAGATGCAAGCATCTGAAATAAACAGGAGAGTCTCATACTAGGCACCCGTCTCTACAAGTGTTGACCTAAATTTACAAACCTTAAGCACTTTTGAATAGAAATGCTATTGAATATTTGATTACAGTGACAAAAAAAAATCATTGCTCTAATGAAATGTTTCAAAAGTTCCATCAGGTTAAAGCTAGACAAGACTAAGAAATATGATATTTTGCAGCTCCGGCTGTTTTATTTAATTATTTCTCATTAGAAAAAGGGGGAGTAAGAGTGGGAACACATTTCTGAAAGGTGTTTACAAAGCATACATCAGCAAAAGAGCTAAAAAATTCTAATTACCTTGTAAAACATTTGAGGTTTGTATCTTACTCAACTATTATTCGGCATAAAACACTGTTCATAGTCAAAGGAAAAGCCATCCTTAAGCCTTTTATCAGAAATTCTCATACTGTTATTTAGACACACTGCCAGCGCACCTTCTTAAGATTGCCTTACAAAGCAGATGCAAAATTCTAGGCTATCTTGAAACAGGGTTAAAAGTGATTTGGGTTTCATTCCAATAACATATACCTCATGGAAATGGATTCCTGACTCTTGCCATATGTTTGAAAATAGCTAAACATGAGAATAATCCCATCACTTTCATCCACCTCACATTCATAAGGGAAAGAACAAATATTTCTAATTATTTGATGTTTGGGAGAGTGTTCGATAGAACCTTCTACTTTGTGGATATGGCACTGGAGTAATTCTGTGGATGTGGCATTTGAGCAAGTTTTCTATATGTCAAGAAATTCTTTAAAAGAGGTTTACAGCATTTGCATTGCAACATATCTATTTAAAGAAAATATATTTTTATATCTTCATTAAAAACTTTGTTTCCATTCCCCCAAATGCACAAATGCAGCACACACACACACACTTAACTCCTGATAGTGTTTGTGAAGGAAGAAAAAAATCACAAAATAGCCAATCCTTTATTTTATTTTACTGAAAGAACTGCATAGGGACACAACAACCACTTGGGGCAACTTCAACATTGTCAAGAGTTCAACAAGTTGAACTGTATTAATTGTGGCCTTAAGTCACATTTCCCTGGAGTTCCTGTTTCTTTGATGATGAATAGCCAGAATTAGAGTTTAAATTATCAGCTTGAAGAAACCAAGGGTATATTTGGTTTCTGCTAGTTACAAGTCATAGGGTAACCCAGAGGGGCAGGCTCCCATGTCACTCAATTATTTCTCTGACTTGACCCTAGCCTAGATTCCTGAGAAACTGGTAATACACTTCTTCTCTATTACTTACTTTTGCACTTTATGAAAATACCTTATTGCCAGAATGTGTTTCTATTCACTATAAATGAATGTAACTCTATTCTCCCACATTGCATGTATGGCGTAGGATTTGGAGAGAGGAGGGAAATGGGGTATAAAATGAAAACCTCTTGAAATTATATAGTAATTAGTTTCTTTATTTGAAAGCCTAAGTTTCATTAAACAGCGATGATAACCAGCAGCAAACTGCCACCCTTGGGAGAGAGGGAAAATGTCAAATTTCATTCTGAAAATGCTTTTGCAAAAACACAGACACAGTCAATTCAGTTTTATTCTGAAGATTTATTTCATACCAGTCAAGCTACTCAAGATTAAGTCAAACCTGTCTCCCAGATGCAATGAGTGTGACAAACTACAACTTACTGTCATCTGATTTTGCAACATCCCACCATCTCTAAATATTGTATACAGATATCAAAAATAATGTTATCCATAGTCTTTGTTAAGGAAGCTTTTGCTCAAGAAAATACATGCTGGTATAACATTGTATGTGTATCATATGTGAGAGAGAGAGAGAGAGAGAGAGAGTGTGTGTTTGTGTGTGTGTTTGCCTTCCCTTTTGAGTGATCTATTTGTATATCCACACATCTTTTCTTTACCACGTAAGTGTAATTAAATGGGAAAAAATTACCTTAGCCTTCTTAAAAGGAAGGTCTTCCTGCCATATGCTGTGTGAAACAATTTCACTCACCAGCAGAGAAGTGACATGTTTGAAAAATGGTATAGCCTTCCTGTGCAACTGCACTAAGGAGTTCCAGAATTAAATCAATGGATAATTAACTGTTTATGAAGCCAGATCACAACATGCATGTTGCAATTAAAATCATAAATAATCATTTCATTACACTGTCTGCCTTTTCCTTTGAACTGAGAAAAATCCACTGTAGAAAATGGAATCAGAGAGCCTAGTATATACGTACTTTATGATATTTTTAGTACCTAATTCCTTTCTGGATAGATTTAATAAAAATAGTTTAAACAGAAGTCAATATTCCCCAAAGAAGATACACAGATGGTAAAAAAAAAAAAGTGTATGAAAAGATGTCCCCCATCATATGTATGTCATCAGGGAAATGCAATCTCAAACAACAGTGACGTACCACTACACATCTATTAGAATGGCCAAAATCCAAACCCTGAGTGCTGATGAGGGTCTGGAACCACAGGAATCCTCGCTCATTGCTGGTGGGAATGCAAAATGGTGCAGACACTTTGCAAGAGAGTTTCTTGCAAAATTAAACAAATCCAGCAATTGTGCTAAGTGGCATTTACCCAGAGGAGTTGAAAATGCATGACCACACGAAAATCTGCATGCAGATGTTTATAGCACCTTTGCTCGTAATTACCGAAACTTGGAAGCAAACAAAATGTCCTGCAGCAGGTGAATGGATACAAAATGGTACATTCAGAAAATGGAATATTATTTAGTACTAAAAAGAAACAAGCTATTAGCCATGAAAAGATATGGAGGAACCATAAATGCACATTACTAAGTGAAGGAGCCAATCCGAAAAGGCTGCACACTGTATGATTCTGACTATAGGATATTCTGGAAAAGCCAAAATTGTGAAACAGCAAGAAGGTCAATGGTTGCCAGGGGCTGGAGGGAGGGGGATGAATAGGTGCAGCAAAAAGGAATGTAGGGCAGTGAATACACACTGTATGATGATACAATGATGACTACACATCATTAGACAGAATATACATACAACACCAGCAGCAAACCACTATGTAAACCATGGACTTTGGGTGATTACGATGTGACAATGTAGGTTTATCTTTAGGGATACTGTAAGGGAAACTTACTGTTCTGGTATGTGATACTGATAATGGGGAGTCTATGCCTTCTAGGGCATTGGAGGCATTTGGGAAATTTCCTTTTCCCCCCTTAATTTTGCAGTGAATCTAAAACTGCCCTAAAAAATAAAGACTTTAAAAAGGGTCAATATTCTTTCTTGATTAAGGCAGGTACTGCTAATTCTGCTACTTGAGTTAATAAGATGTAAATTAGGAGCAAACACCAAAATCATGGAATGACATGATTTGCATAAGATTATAATAGATAATATTAATGATAGCTAATATGTATGGCTAATAATCATTTGAACTGACTCTCTCCCCTTGTCTCCCTCCTGTCCAATAACAACAAAGCAGAACTTAGTAAGCTTTTAGTAGTGTCAGGCGTGGCACTGAGTATCTGGTAGGTATGCATAGAGAAGTACGTTCAAGTGAGTGTGAACCACTCTTGCCTGGGGATTTCAGAACATCCAAACTGAGATGTTGGACACAATTAATCTTTAAAAAATATACTAACATGTTAGTTCATTTCTTACTCACTTGTGTAGCAGCCACCTCTTTCTACCCTGCTCTGCCAAAGGCGAGACATCTCGCCTGCCCCCTCTCTACTAGGAAAGGTTTGTTCGTTCCTGGGATCAGTGAACCTGATTCAGGAGCTGTAGCCTCAACTCTGGTGGGCTCAAGAAAATGTTATAATTCTACAGACTATCTGGACTTTACCTGCTCAAATGAAGAGGAGACTGTTTTTACAGTTTTCTACATCCTATGCAGAAGTAACCTCATAAATGTTTATCAGTATTTATAGTTGTTATAAACATTGTTTTCAACAGGTATATAATATTTCATTGCACCTATTTAGTTTACCATAATTTACTTGACTATTCTATTATTGCATGTTATGGTTTTTTTCTCCTTTTCTTAACCATTAAGAAAGAACACTGAAGTAAGTTTATTTTAATTCTAATTATTTCCTTAGGACATGTTCACAAATACAAAATTACTTGGTTAAAAGAAGGTAGGGTCAAATTGCAGGCTGATGGGTTTGAATCAAGTTCTGCCATTGAATGCCTGTGTTACTTTCAAGTAGTTAAACCCTCCAAGAATTTGTTTTAAAATATTTTTTGTAAAACAAGAATAATAAAAGCATCTATCTTATAACATTAATGTGGTAAGTAAATGAAGTGCCTAGGAATGAATCACCAAATGGCAAAGCATACAGTTATTGTTAGTTATTATAAGACACCTATGAATAGCTATCACAGATGTCTCAAAGGCCTTTCTGAAAATGATTATAGTAGTTCACGTTGCACTAATATATATAACAATGACATCTTGTGATGCAGACACCAGCCAGCAGTGTCCATGTCATTATGGATGAAATAAAACATTCACATAGACTACTAAGTACAGTGGAGGAAAAAGGACAGCATGGCTTTTCTCTCAAGGGGAGCAAAAGCCAGGGCCTCCACCATGACAGGCCTTTATTTTATTTCTTCTTACATTACATGATGGTCCTCACTCACTATGCACAGGTTCGCTATAGGTGGTTACCTTTTACAGACAACAAAGGAGCCAATGCTGCTAATCACATCACAGAAGAAGGATATTAGCAAATGAAAAGGGAAAAGTGGTTGAGCTGGTTATACTCCATACTGGGGAGTTTTAGCACGGATTTTAGGAAGTTACAATAAGCACTTGCTATCTCCATTCAGGGTGAGGGTGTTTCAGCAAAAGCAAGACTCAAAGTGGCTTAGGCATGTTGCAAACCTGATTTCCCACAAGAGAACCTATCTGTGGGCGTGGGTCCTGTGCATCTCTGAGTGGGAGCTGGGCCCACGCCACCCAGAAGGGTCTCCCACAGTGTTGCCTTTTTAAACATTTGATTTTTTATTTTATCCAGGAAACTGAATAGTTATGTATACTTTGTTTTAAAATCACAAACGTAGTATGATACAGTCAAAATGCCTTGGTTACATGTAAGGGCAAATACACCTGGTTGAATTCCCAGTTATGTATTGGCTACCAATATGAACTTGAAATTTTTTTTTTTAACTTCTCTGATTTTCAGATTTCTCATTCTTAAAATGGGAATAATAATTATTTCTAGTCATTGCAGGGATCAGAAATGACATACACAAATAACTGAGTACAAAATAATGAGGCCCTCCTTTTTTATTTTATTTTTTGTATGGATGTGAAACTTGACTTCCAGTTTAATTCAAAGCCAACATGTTTCCCCAGCGAGGGAGAAGGAGCCACCACAACATTGCACAGCAGCAAAAAGCAAATGCAGTCATTAAGTTCATGTTAAAATTGCCTAGACATCTGATATCCAGCTACTCTCCAGACTGATCTCATCAGAATCTCTGGGGGTGAACCCAAGGTTTTCAATGGCTGGGAATTACACCCTTATGCATGTTACATGGCTTAATAATAACTATAATATATAAATAACTTTACAATCTACAAATCACTTTTATAACTATGACTTTATTTTGACTACTACAGAAGCTTTGAAGCATTTTTATTGAAATTCCACAGTTTTGAAAAAGTGAGTGTATTCTGAGCTATGATGATTAACAATATGGACAAAATATGTATCAGGTTTAGTGAGTTGCATATACTGGCTAATACAGTTGTCACCGAACCTGTTGGCAAATCTCTTGATGCATTTATATTGTGTGAGATAACACTTCCAGCCCAAATTCTTCTTCATACCAAAGCCAGGCAAATCCTTTCACAAAATCTTTGAAGATAATGCTCAGAATTTTTTTTGCTTCCTAGTCAATGACATTATCATATACACACAGAATCCAGCAAGTTGCAAAGAAATACAGTCTCATCTATAAGTCCTTCCCTTTCTTTGCTTACGAACACCAGAACCCTAGGTCTATAGACATTAAAAGTACTTTAGAATCTTGCAAAAACTAATTGAATAGGATTTTAGAAAAAGACACCTTCCTTAGAAATCCAAGAGAAAAAGACCCTGTTGAAGAGATGGTTTTCTGTATTTTGCCTTAATGCAGGGACCAGACTTACAGGCTCTTCAACATAACCTCACTTTTAACTGGAACCTAATTAACAAAACAAATAAGCCAGGAAAATATAACCAGAGACATTGAAATTAAGAACAATATGACAGTAACCAGAGGGGAGGTAGGACGGGATAATAGGGGGAAGGGGGAAAGGTTTTCAGGAACAAGTATAAAGGACACATGGACAAATCCAAGGGGGGTGGAAGCAGGGGAGGAAGGTAGGGATGGCTGGAGTAGGCAGGGAGTGGCAGGGGTACATGCAGACAATTGTAATTGAACAACAATAAAATTATTAAAAATAAATACCTTGCCCCCCCCCCCAAAATGAATCAAAGAAATGTTTCCTCTGCACAAGTAAGTTAAATCTGCTTTTCCCTCTAAGCTACTATGTGCTAGTCCATGCACCATTAAGGTAGCCAAGAGGAAGGAATTTGTAAGACAGCATCTAGGCCACTCCCCTGCACTACCTAAAAAACTATAGTAGGCTTTTGCAGGCCAGTCCATATATGGCCACTTGATTAGACTTGCTCATATTGTCCTGTAATTTTATAGCTCAGTTCTGAAATGAATTTTGTGTAATAACCTCTTTCAAATTAAAAAGGTATTTCTGGACTGCTGAAAAAATTCCTTTTTGAGGCTCTTTTAAAGTATATGGTGTTCTAATGTACTTGTTAAAATAAGAGTATTAGTGACATAATGTTATAATTTGAAAGGAAAACAATATACCTTTAAAAGAAATGATATACTTTTAATAGAACAGAATACTAGCCAATTTTTAGAATCTATAATGTAAAACATTTAGCTTCGTTTTGCCAACAGGTGTGACTATTTTAATTGGTCTCCATCATTCCTACCCCTAAGTGTTGTTGTATCCTATTTTCAGGTGTAATTTTATAAAACATACCACAGGACATATGTGAAATAAAATTCTGCTGCTGATTCAGTTTCCTTTAAATCTTAACATGATACTAATGTCATTACTAAAAATTGAGACTCTGCACCCTATAGTATATATTTTAATTATACTTTTATACACCTGAGGGAATATAATTAAAATGCAGTCATTATAGAGCTACATATGAAAGATCTATTCTTAAGCAACACAATAGAAAATGTAATTGACTTCTTCACAAAACTAGGAACTCATCTGCAAAACCCAGAAAATTAGTTTATATGCTGGGTAGATTTATTAGCAGTTATTCATATCCTAGACTAAGAAATTAGGAGAAGTAAATTTTTTATAAGATGACACTATTACTAAATGCACAGTGATTCCACTTTCCACCTCTAGAATTGTTTCTACTCATGTTGTTCACTTAAGGAAAAACTGCCTGATTGTTCTATTTACTTCAATATTTTGTTTTCACTCCATCTATCTCAAATGTACCTTGTGAGCATTGGCTATGAAGTTTCATGCCAGCATATGGTAGCAAGATTATTTCTGTGGACCGAAAGGAAAAATAAAATACCAACACAGAGTGCTCCGTGTGCCCCAGGACATGTCATTTCCAAAAACAACTTTTCCTCTAGCAGGAACCCAAAATGCTTCTTGTTATTGGGACTAAATTCTCCTGGATTAAAACAAGAACTCAGCCTTCATGCAACATCATCAGCAATTAGTTATTTAAAATGTATCTACACAAAGCCGTTTTTTAACCCCAGCAGCAAGATCACTCTCATGCTCTTTCTCTTTCACTCCGTCATTGAATACCCAAAGAAGGGTTAATAATCCAGAGCAAAAGTATTATTGATAGGTCAGATAGTCTTGATTAAAATGAAGTTTTGATGAAATATTTAGTTTGATTTAATAGTAATAAGAGCCAAAGTGTATATACGGTTTTATTTTTCTTACAAAAATATATAACAATTATTTGATGTAGAAATCTAATTACTTTCAATTTGGGAATGAAGTAAGATGAAGCTGATTCTGTGCTCAAAATAGGGGTAATCATGAGGTTAGGTTGCTCATGAGAGAGAAGTTGTTTAACAGGATTATAACTTCTAAATCTATAAATATCTAGCTGGATAAATACATTAATCAAGTAGACTGTTGCATTTTTCAGCATAGATATGATAGTTTACACTTGACACTTCCCAGTAGTATCAATGAAAGCATTGCTGGTCAGCAGTCTCCAGGAATAATTTTTCCTTTCTAATCTCTGACTGTTACAGCATTGGCTTTCCCCCAGAAATCTCATCTCTGCAATGTCCGTCCCAGGGAATGCGGAGTTGCCAACTCAGAGTGTGCCTTCAATACACGATCTCTGTGATCTGGTTATTTGCAGAAAAACACTGTTATGTGTGTGATTTAGTCACTGATGATAACAGTACAGTAACTGGCCACTTTGTGGTCAGAATAACAGCATAGGCTCCAAGATAGGTATTGTAATGTGGATGAATACTTGGTATTTTAGGAGTGTCTGGCCATCTGTGAGGAACTAAAAGCCAGTGAGGATGGCTAAGATCTCAGTGGTGGGTTGGTAATCCCCAGGGACTCCCACAGGACATTTTCTCTCCCCTCCAGAGCCTTGCAGAAGATGGAAGAGTATTATACACACACACACACAAAAAAAAAATAGCAGCATGTCCTTTGTCAAGGTCATAAGTGTTTCAAGCATTTCAGCAATAAATGAACAAAATGGATGTACCACATTCTTAGCGTTTTCATGTGCTAGAGACACAGACATAATTTACTTGGCAATAATAGCAAGCTATCACAGTCAGGGCAGAAGTACTTTAAGGGAGATTGAATCCATGCTCTGCACAATTAAGCTCTGCTATTCACCCAGTGAGGATGCTTTATAGCATCTCATATTTTCATACCAGCTGACTGTTTGGTAAATTTAAATGGAAGGGTTAGTGAGTACAATAGTGACTGACATGGTAAATGAGATGTTAAGCCAAAGACATATAGAAAGGGGAAGGTGGGAAGGAGGGAGGGAGGGAGGGAGGGAAGGAAGGAAGGAAGGAAGGAAGGAAGGAAGGAAGGAAGGAAGGAAGGAAGGAAGGAAGGAAGAGAGAGGGAGGAAAAGAGGAAGGAAGGAGGGGAGGGAGGAAGGAAGACTTATTTAAACAAATCACAAATGAAATAAGATATTGAGGCTTCCTAGTGGTTCAGTATGATCCAAAGCTCTCCTTTGACTTATAAAAAAGGGGAAAAGTCTCTGAGATAAGCACAATAATGTGTCCTGTGACTACTGGGATATAATATTGCAGTATCTTTGCTATAGCTTCAAACTCAAAATGCACAGTATTGAGTTTTTAATTTATTGTTTCAATAGAATTTTAGCAAAATGCAACTTGAAAATATCCAGTAGCAATGACTGAACCATCATGAACACAAATTTTGTAACTATGGTACAATATTAGCATATTAATATTATGATTAAAGTACTTTCTTCCCCCCCAAAAAAGGCACTTTCTATTGTAGGTGCATTTTTCAAATTAAAGGGTAAAAGGAAGAGAGGGAAACCAATAATACTTTTTTGAGCGTTCTCTATTTGTCATGGCCCATGCTGTTGTTTATCTTCTTTAAATATCATGTTAATCCTTCACAGTAGGAATTAATATCCTCAGTTAATAGAAAACAAGTTTTGAAGGAGCTATCTGACTTATCTACTGAGAGAAGTGGGGTATATCCTATATACTTGTTTTTTTTTCCCAAGTATACTGAATAATGAATGGAATAGCTATCTATCTGGTCACCCCTCTAAGGTTAAACATAAATACATTATCTTATGCAAAGTGTTAGTGCAATACCTAAGTGAGCTCTCTATAATCTTTTATGATCATCATCATCATCATATTACAATTCTCCTTTGTATTCAATTAGTGCTCTGCTTCTGTCCCTGTCATCTGCCCAACATCTCTCAGAGCAGTCCTTTCTTCAGCTCTCCATTGCTCAACCTTAATTCAAGCCCAGGTCATCTCTTGGCTTGATTATATTAGCAATGTTCAACTGATTTCTCATCTCCAGTTGTGCCACCTCTGCCAAAAGCCATTTCCATTCTTCATGTTATTGTCACTGTGATTTTTCTAAAATGAAATTTATGTCGTACCCTACTGCTTAAGACCCTTCAATGCTTCCCAAGAGGAAAATACAGATGCTTTCATGGTGTAAATGGTCCTGTGCAATCTGTTCTATCTTTACCTATTAAACATTCTCTCTCACCACTTCCATTTCTCAGGAGGAAAGTCAAAATTCTTACCTGGTATAAATGGTTCAGTGCCATCTGGCCATCTGCCTATGTTTACCTATTAAACAATATGTAAGCATTGTCCCTCATGACTCCTATTCCATTCATCTTCTGGGATCCTAAGGCCAAACTTCCAGTGCCTTGAATCTCTATATTGTTTCATGGTTTCATGTCTTACACTGATTTCATTCCCAGAAAAAATAAATATATATATAGCTACATTTATATCTATTCTATATCTATATCATCTATATCTATATCTATCTGTCTGTCGATCCCTTCCTCCCTGTCTCTTCCTTCCGGTACCCTTATGCTGCAGATATTGTTACACTTCATGTTGTCCTAGAGGTCCCTTAAACAATCCTCATTCAAAGTTTTTTTCTTTTTTCTGCTCTGATTGGGTGTCATTTTCTACCTTGTCTTCTAAAACATTGATTCAGTCCTCTGCTTCATTCAACCTATTGTTTATTCCTTCCAGTTTATTCTTCATTTTAGATATTTTCTTCTTCGTTTCTGACTGGTTCTTTTTATGGTTTCTATGTCTTTTTGCATGCTGTCAAGCATCCCTATATGTCATCAGTATATAAAAACACAAAGAAAGCAAACACAGATATGGATCCCGAGTACAAATCTCCAAACTGTAAACTTGTTATCAGTTTGGAAATATATGCATGTGTTTACATTAAAGAGATAATTTTTATCAAGTATGTGAAAGGAAAAATTCTTTAATTTCTTGTCTACCCCCTGGAAAAATAGAAGACAAATTCAAAAATTAAAAAAAAAAAAAGCAGACCATCTACTTATGAGTTAAAAGTGTTTCAGATTATTGGCACAACATTCCTGGAACTGAGACAGGTGTTATGCCACAGGTGTCCCACTAGGGCAACCACAGCAACACGTGCAACCCAGCAGGAAGATGAAATGAACATGGCAGGGGGCCAATGAAAAGGTGCAGACAACATGAGCTTTCAGCCAAGATGAATAAGTATGGACCAGTTTAACCTCCTGTCTTGAACAACTCAAAACCAGTGAGATACTTAAAGCAATGATTTTTAAGATACTGAACAACGAGTAGTGCAGAACAGTTATCCTGAGACAGCGGAAACAAGTGAGATGAGCCCTATGACTGGCCTAGTTTACTGCATCAAGAGGTTTCCTTCACATTATGCTGAGACTCTCAAAGATCTTTACATTCACCTGGACAGCCAGGTCATAGGACACACATAATCTGAGCTACTGTTGATACTGAGAAATAATTTTGTGAAGAAGTTGTACAAATTTATACTCCCTGCAGAATATATGAGAGTATGATTTCATTTTAACTATTTTTGGAATATAGCAGAATTTTATCATGATTTTGATTTGGATTTTTCTAATGACTAATGAATGTCTTTAAGAACTTTCTCAAATGTTTATTGGCTGTTTGGATATCTTTTACTGTGAAGTGTCTCTAAGTCATATATATATATGTGTGTGTATATATATACACACATATATAAATAAATATATGTATTTCTTTTCATTTGACTGTTTTCTTTTTCCTAAGAAATTTGCAGGAATTTTGTGTATTCTAGATCTGAATTCTGTTCATTGTATTTCAAAATCTCCCACTCTCTGCCTTGTCTTTTCACTATTTTAGTGTTATCTTTGACTGAAGTTTGTAATTTTATTCACATCAAATTTTTCAAGTATGTTTTGCTTAAAGCATTTTAGGTTCTGTTCAAAGAATATTTGCCTATTCCCACAGTGAAGTATTTTTAAAATGATCATCTCAGAAAGTAATAGCTCAACTAGAGGAGAAGGGTATCAGGGTCCATTTCCACAATTAATTATTGCTTCTCAGAACAAAGACCTATATTTCTTTGTATTTTTTACCTGTTTTTAACAAGGAAAGCAAGTACAGATATGTGGTCTCATTGTGAACCCCAAAACTGAAATCCAGTTATCAGTTAGGAATTTATATTTCCTTTTGGCAGGAATGTAAACATGTATTGATATTAAAAAGATATTTTTATCAAGTGTATAGAGAATAAAAAACCTGTTCTCTGAGTTTAGAATCCATCAGGAGAGGAACAAGGCTAGCCAAAGCCCTTGTCAGCTATTTCTTGGTGAGAAAGGCTGTGACATAGCAAATTGTCCATCTTTTATGCCTATAAGAAATCTAATCATTACCCAGAAATGCCTTAAAGCTACAAGTGATGGAAAATGAGTAGAACTTCAGTTGCAGTGATGGTTGCCTACTGCTAACACAGAGAAATGAGGAAGTGTTTGAGCTGCAAAGCTGACCCGGTCTCCAGGCCTAGAGCAGAGCCAGGTCACGTGACAGACAGCACCACACAATTTACTGCAGCTCTCCTAAGCACAGATTGCTCCACGGACAATGCGTGCAGACTTTCTTCCTTCTTCACTCCCCATCCCAAACACAAGGCCCTAAGATTGTAATTGTTCTCACCTTCACACAGCAAGAACAAGTTCCTTGGCTTTCTACCTACACTCTAGTTAAATACCAAAAGTTGTGAGATACTCTTTAGTACAATGGTTTCTACTGCTATCTTCAGAGAGCCTGAAATGGAAACAAACTTTTTCTTTAAAAAAAAAAAAAAAGAAAAGAAAGAAAAAAGAAATTAAGACGATAAAATTTGAGTTTAAAGGGGAGTTAAAATTGATGCATCTCAGAAAGTTTTTGTTATTTCAACTCTATGAGATACAAAAGCTGAAGAAGTATCAATAACATTAAAGGAACTATGAAATCCGTTTGATTTTTACAATCCCAAGTGCTGACTTGCTTAAAGTAAGCCTTCCTCTTTCTTGTAAATTACCTTGATCAGGGCTCTTTATAAATTAATGTGCCATTTACCGAAATCCTGTCTTGATCTTCTGCTCTGTTAGTGAATAAGGTTAAGCCAATTACTGGATACAAGTGCTGGTTAAATTTTTTCTTCTGGTCGACACAAAGGTCAAATGTCTTAGAAACCTTGGTTTGGATGGATTGAGCTTTCTTCTTCTTGTTCCAAATAAGACTCTATGCAAGTATTTATTGGTATGCTCCCAACTCTTGGAGAAGACTTTAGAACTCATGCATTCATTCTGACAACAGTCTTCAGGCTGTAGGTGAGTGAGTGATTGATTAGTTGCAAGGATTTTTGCATGAGATGGCAACTCTTCTAACTAGTGCCACAGTGGATAGTGGCAAAGGGATTTTCCAGCACAAATTGTTGGTTTTCCTTTAGTTTTAAAAAATTAATTTAGGAGAAGCAGTAATTAGTTAAGGTTCATCTCTTAGCTTACTACAGAGCTGACAGGTTAATCCTATTAATGGATTTTCATGCAGTTTCACACTGAATTCCATAAGATTCTGTTGCTTTTGACATCATTTTGACATCTCTGTCCAAAATGTTCTATGGTATTCCAACAACATTTTTATATGGTGATTTCATGCATTCTGATGAATATCAGATTTTTATTTCCTACTTGGATTCTAAGTTAAAAATCTTCAAATAATCAAATTTTATAAATCTTATCTGAGAGGACAAAAGGAAAATAATGAATAAAAGACAATACATTTAATATTTTTGATTGGAGGTCGATATTTCTATTGAGATGTGATCACCACTAGATTACTATTTACATTTCAATAAATATAAATTACAATAGAACAACAAGGGCAGGGACATATTCAGTAAACTAGTACAGCTGGCTATCTCCCATTATTTATTTGTCTACATAGAATCTCAATGTTCCTGTCAGCAATGGATAGTTAGATACCTAATTATTTAATACAGTTGCACATTTGAGTGTAAATTTACATACCTGTGAATTTCTAAAAATAACTTTTAGAAGGCCCTTAAGAAATATGATTTAAAATATGATCTATGGGCAAGATGTGATTTCAGTCAACTCCCCCCTTCCACTGCTAGAGTGACAGCAAAGTTAATCCTGAGCACAGGGATAATCCTGTGTCATATGGATTTGGCTTGAAGAATTTTGTATCTCCTAAAGCGGTTTACTTTTCTGGTTCAGCTTAGTTGGGGCTAACATTCAAATGCATTGGTTTTCCTTGGAGAGTGAAACCTAAACCATTTTGGGTATCAGGGTACCCAAAATGAGCCAGCTATTGTTACATCTATGTCTCACTGTCCACAGAATTAATGAGTGGTATTTGTTCATAAATAAGAGCAAAGTATGTGAAAGGAGTTCCCAACTTCTGGCCAAGATGGAGGCATAGGTGGACACACTATGCCTCCTCACACAACAAAAATTAAAGACAACAAAGATTTAGAAATAAGAAAACAACTGGAACTGATAGAAAATTGAACTGTTCAGAAGTCCAACAACCATTCATCCAAACTGGTAAGAGGGGAGGAGTCACGGCAGGAAAAAGTGGAGGTTGGCGGACCCAGGTGCACAGGCAGCAGCAGCTGACAGACCCCAGGTGCACAGGTGGCAGCTAGCAGACCCCAGGCATGGGGTGGCAACAGTGCAGACCCAGTGAGGCCACACAAGGCGATTGGCTGACCAGGTGGTCCCACATTTGCGTGCGCAGATAATTCAGGTGAAGGGGAAGTGGCAGAAAGGACTAGAATCCAAAAGAGAGCAGAGCAAGTGCCATTGTTCCCTCTTGGACCCCGCCCCCACATACAGCGTCACTACCCAGCACTGGGCTGCCCTGCCCTGGGGAATACCTAAGTAATAGCTGTGACCAGATCACAAAAAAAAAAAAAAAGGCTCAAACAGAAGAACAGATCAAAGCCCCAGAGCCAACACATCTAAGTGACCAAGAGGTAGCCAACCTATCATATGCACAGTTCAAAGCACTGGTGATCAGGATGCTCACAGAATTGGTTGTTTTTGCTCAAACTTTAGATGAACTAATGAAGGCTACACTAAGTGAAATGAAGGAAAATGCACAGGGAACCAATAGAGATGGGAGGAAAACTGGGACTCAAATCAATGGAGAGGACCAGAGGAAGAAAGAAACAACCAAACAGAAAAGAATGAAGAAACAAGAATTCAAAAAAACGAGGAGAGGCTTAGGAACCTCCAGGACATCTTTAAATGTCCCAACATCCATATTATAGGGATACCAGAAGAGGAAGGGGAAGAGGAAGAGCAACAAGTGGAAAACTTATTTGAACAAATAATAAAGGAGAACTTCCCCAATCTGGCAAAGGAAATAGACTTCCAGGAAGTCCAGGAAGCTCAGGAGTCCCAAAAAAGTTGGACCCAAGGAGGAACACATGAAGGCACATCATAATTACATTAGCCAAGATTCAAATGAAGGAGAGAATTCTAGAAGCAGCAAGAGATAAGAGGATAGTCACCTACAAAGGAGTTCCCATCAGATTGTCAGCTGATTTCTTAAAAGAGATCTTCCAGGCAAGAAGGGGCTGGAAACAAGTATTTGAAGTCTGGAAAGGTAAGGA
Organism: Anoura caudifer; assembly: GCA_004027475.1. Classification (NCBI taxonomy): domain Eukaryota; kingdom Metazoa; phylum Chordata; class Mammalia; order Chiroptera; family Phyllostomidae; genus Anoura; species Anoura caudifer. The sequence goes on from PVKU01005073.1 coordinate 70,063, forward strand.
CCTACATCCAAGATTGTGCTATCCAGCAAAACTGTCATTTAGAATGGAAGGGAAGATAAAGCGATTCTCAGATAAGGTCAAGTTAAAGGAGTTCATCATCACCAAGCCCTTATTTTATGAAATGTTAAAGGGACTTACCTAAGAAAAAGAGGATAAAAAATAGGACAGCAAAAAGACAGCAAAATCACAGATATTAACAACCACACCTAAAACAAAAGCCAACTAAGCAAACCACTGCAACAGGAGCAGAAACACAGAAATGGAGATCACATGGAGGGTTAGCAATAGGGGAGTGGGAGAAGGAGAGAGGGGGACAAGTTACAGAAAATAAGTAGCATAGACAGTAGGTAGAAAATAGACAGGGGAGGGCAAGAATAGTGTGGGAAATGTAGAAGCTAAAGCACTTATGACACATGGGCATGAACTAAAGTGAAGAAATGGGGGTGGGAGGGGGTGTGCAGGGTGGAGGGGAATGATAGGGGAGAAATGGGACAACTGTTATAGCATAATCAGTAAAATATATTTTAAAAAATAAAAAAGAGCAAAGTATGTAAGTGTAGCTACCCTAAATAAATTAGATGATAATAATTTTCAGTACTGTCCTTATTCTTAAAACATTTTAAAGCACTTTCAAAATGATATCATTGAAACTTCAATAAATAGGTGAGGGTATACATTTGACCATTAAAAAAAGCAATAATTTGAGAAAATTTTGTATACTCTAATGGCCATAAAGCAGCACTGTTTTGTATACAATAATGCCACATTTTCTGTAAAGAGTTAATCCAACAATTATACTAATTACATAGCACTTTTATCATTCTAAGTACTCAGTTTTATCATTTCCACTGCAACACTGTCAGCTGCCTGCTTGCCAGCACAAATGGAAGGATATCACTGTCAGATGTCCATCTGTCAAACTCCTAGGGGCATCATTTATTAGCTATCACCTAGCTAGGCCATTGCAGTGCCCAGTTACAGCACCCTTGATTCTAACAGGTAAGCTTTGCCCCCACAGGCTGTGCCACCATCCCATCATGCCCACAGATGTGAGGTACCCTAACATCATAGCAGCGTCCTGCTATAGCAAATGGCCATAACAGCTTCTCCAAGTTCAGATGGCTCCCTTTTCAAGGCACTGCTTACCACCTTACTAAAATATAAAAAGAACCTGCCAGTTTATTTCATAAAAATAGAAAGATTGGTTGTACTTAGGTATTACAGAGTAAACTTTCCCAACTCCTCAAGGCTTCAGAGTTCTTTCTCAATATTATGCCAAATTAATGTATAGCATTTCTATTTCATTAGCTATAAACTTTTGTCATGCTTAGGCTTCAAGGAGCCATTCCATAAAATCAGACTTATGGTCAAGATAGAGGCATAGGTAAATAGAGCTTGCTTCCTTGCACAACCACAGCAAAAATTACAACTAGGTTACAAAACAATCACTCAGAATTGTCAGAAGACTGAGCTCTATGAAAGTCTGACAACCAAGAATTAAAGAAGCCACATTTATCTAGACAGGTAGGAGGGGCAGAGACACAGAGATGCAGAGAGATGTGTAGAGAGGCATTGAGAGGTACAAAGAAGTGAACAGGCAGTACCACATCCACTTCTGGTGGATAAAAAATCAGGATAGATACCTTAGGAGTGAGGGACCTCAATGTCACATGAGACCCCCCAGCCCAGGATTCTAGCACCAGGAAGATAAGTCCCATAACTCCTGACAGTAAAAACCAGTGGGGATTGGGGTGGCAAAAGAAACTGCAGGATTCTCAGGGGTCTCCTTTTAAAGGGCCTACAACCAACTTAGGACTTATGTATGTTCATTCCTTCTGGGCTTCAGCACCTGGACAATAGCTGCAAAGACACCAGTGGCATACAGAGAGAAATTGGCATCAGAGTAGTGAGTGCCAAGAAACAGCTTGTTCCTGACTAAAAATCCAGTGGCCAGGCAGCAGCATTGTCCTCTCTTCAAGTCCTCTCACACACAGAACCGCAGAGCAGTGACACAGGATATCGCACTGTAGCGATTACCTAAGGCTCTACCCCATACAACGCACAGGTGAGCTTTTCTATAATATCCCATGCTACTAAGATAGGGAGTTAAAACAGCTCTCCTAACACACAGGAACAAACACAGGGAGGGTACCAAATTGAGGAAACAAAGAAATATGGCCCAAATGAAAGAACAGAACAAAACTCCAGAAAATGAACAAAACCAAGTGGAATTAAGCAACCTATCAGATGCAGAATTTGAAACACTGGTTATCAGGATGCTCAAAGAACTCATTAGATACTTCAACAGCATGAAAACCACCCAGGCAGAAATAAAGGTCACACCAAGTGAAATAAATAAAAATTTACAGGGAACCAACAGTGGAGAGGATGAAGCTGAGAATCAAATCAATGATTTGGAACATAAGGAAGAAAAGGACATTTGATCAGGACAGCAAGAAGAAAAAGGAATTCAAAAAAATGAGAATAGGCTAAGGAGCATCTTGGTGATTTTAAAACATGTGAGTATGTGAATCATAGGGGTGCCAGAATGAGAAGAGAAAAAGCAAGAAAGTGGAAATCTACTTGAAAAAATAATGAAAGAAAACTTCCCTAATTTGGTGAAAGCAATAGACATACAAGCCCAGGAAGCACAGTGAGTCCCAAAGAAGATGGATGCAAAGAGGCCCATGCCAAGACATACCATAATTAAAATGCCAACGTTTAGAGATAAAGAGAGAATCTTAAAGCAGCAAAAGAAAAGCAGATAGTTACCTACAAGGGAGTTCCCATGAGACTGTTAGCTGTTTTCTCCAAAGAAAATTTACAGGCTAGAATTCTGGGACTGGCAAGAAGTATTCAAAGTGATGAAAAGCAAGGACACACAGACTAGATTACTCTATCCAGCAAAGGTATAATTTAGAATTGAAAGGCAGATATAGTGCTTCCCAGATTAGGTGAAGCTAAAGGAGTTCCTCATCACCAAGCCATTATTACATGAAATGTTAAAGGGACTTATTTAAGAAAAAGGTCAAAACCATAAATATTAAAATGGCAATACATTCACAGCTATCAACATTTGAATCTGAAAAACAAACTAAACACACAAGCAGAACAGAAGCAGATTCATATATGTGAAGAACATTTGGAGGGTTATCAACTGGGAGGAGGAAGGGGAGGATAGAGGAAAAGGTGCAGGGATTAAGAAATACAAATTGCTAGATACAAAATAGGGTTATGTTAAGAACAGTATAGGAAATGGAGTAGCAAAAGAGCTTATATGCCTGACCCATGGATATGAACTAAGGGTGGGGGATTACTGGAGGGAAAGGGGGTACCAAGTGGAGGGGAGCAAAGGGAGAAAAATTGGGATAACTGTAACAGCATAATCAATAAAATGTATTTTAAAATTAATAAATTTATTAGGTCCAGCTACAAGTAGTTTTGCCAACATTTTAAGTCCTGGGTCATGGGTAATAGATCCTCATATGAATGAATTCTCTTCCATTTAACTTTACCTTTTGCATCTCCTGCTCTCACTAACACTTTAAAGGTTCATGACTATTCATATTCATTCATGCTTGCTGGTTCATATTTCCTGGTATATTCTTCCTTTCACATTTACAGAATTGCTTTCCAAATCACTAGGGATATGCTAAAACTTGATTATGCTTATTAGCCTAGATGCATTATGTGGTGGTAAATATGAGGAGGACAGCAATATTTTACTAGACACCAGCTTCAGAGCAGGTCCATGCAAAGGGGAAGTTTCACTAAGTGGGAAGGGACTGCATGTGCCAGGAAGGAGAGGTAAAAAGAATTTGGTGATTTGACAGCCTTGGGCTTATCCATTCAAATTGTCTCATTCTATCAATTTTCCCACCAGGACTCCAAAGACCTTTGGAGCCTGCTAACTTAATTAATACCTTTAGAAACTCTGATATCCTCATGATCGTAACTTGAGCCTGACATTAATCATAATCTGCTGTGGCTCCAGCACTTTGCAATTGCCTTTAAACCCTAGAGGATCTGGGGCTTTCGCCGCATCCTTAAGTTAGCTGTGTTGTTCCTATAATTTTTATTTTGCAAATTCTCTGAATTTATTAAAACAGATATCCCAAACCATAGTCTTCATAGTTGTCATTGTTTTCAAATTCATTGATTTATGTTCTTATCTATTTTATTTTCCTCCTTCTACTTGGTTTAGGTTTACTTTGTTCTTCTTTTCAATGTTCTTAAGAAGGAGATTAGTTTTTTCCTCTAATTTGTGAATTTAATACTATACATGTCCCACTCAACACTACTTGTGATGTGTCTTACAAATTTTGATATATTTTATTTATATTAAGTTCAATTTACTTAAAAATTTAATTAATTTATTAGGGAAACATTGGTTAATAAAATTATATAGGATTCAAGTGTACAACTCTGTAATACATCATCTGTATATTGCATTGTGTGTTACCACCCAAAGTCAAATCTCCTTCAGTCACCATGTATTTGACCCTTTTTACCCTTTCTTCCCTCCAAACCCTGTTTCCCTTTGGTAACCACCATAGAGTTTTCTGTGTCTATGAGTTTTTGTTTGTCCACTTATCTTGCTTGTTCATTTGTTGCTTTCAGTTTTATATCCCACGTGTGAGTGAACTCATATGGCTCTAGACTTTTTCATCTGACTTATTTTGCTTAGCATGATATTCTCCAGATTCATCTATGTTGTCATAAATGGTAGTATTTCATCCTTTCTGATGCTGAGTAGTAGTTGATTGTATATACATATGTATGATATCTTCTTTATTCAATCATCTATTGAAGAGCACTTTGGTTGTTTCCATGTCTTGGCCAAATAGTACTAGGAAAATTGGAAAGCTACATGCAAAAAAAAATGGAACTAGAGTGCTATTTGTCACGATACACAAAAATTAACACAAAATGAATCAAAGACCTAAATATAAGACCTGGAACAATGAAATACATAGAAGAAAACATAGGCACTAAACTTATGGACCTTGGTCTTTAAAGAGGATTTTACAAGTTTGACTTCAATCCAAATGAAGTAGAAGCAAAAGTAAATGAATGGCGCCATATCAGACTAAGAAGCTTCTGCACAGCAAAAGAAACCATCAACAAAACAAAAGACAACCACCCAAATGCAAGAAGATGTTTGCAAACAACACCTCTGACAAGGAATTAATATCTAAAATATATAAAGAACTCATACATTTCAACACCAGACAATCTAATTTAAAAAATGGTCAGAGAATCTGAACAGACATTTCTCCAAGAAGACATATAAATGGCCAACTATGGGACATCAAGTAATTATTCATATTTTGATTATACTGGCTGGAATTGATCCATTGCTACATTATAGTCCCATTAAAAAATAAAAAAAAAACACTACTTAATAAATATTCTTCCAGTAGCTATATCTGTGAGCAGTACACGTGGACATCTAGTTCATGTATAAAGAAAACAATCATTGATATAGAGATATACTCCTGGGAAATAATGAATAGCTTGGCTAGTTGGTCGGGAGCCTGAAAAAAACAATATTGAAATATTAAAGGAACAGAGATCTAGGAAGAAATGTGTGCATTGATACATATAAATCAGCACAAAGACTTCTGATCTTTATATTCTATGTAAATGATTACCAGAAAGCAGCCACCATAGAGAAAACTCAAGAGCCAGGTGGACAGATGACCCATACTCTAGAAATTATTCCTTGGCACCTTAGAGCTTATGTAATGGATCTATGAACAGAGTGATCATTTTGGCATAGTCAGAAGCTATACATGGACCCAGTGACATGAATTCCCATACCTACATTTATCTAGCTAGATACTGCTAATGATAAATACCCAAACCTCCCTTGACTTGGTGCAGTTTCTCAATGAGACCAAATAGCTACTGGGTGGTAGGCTGATTGGACCATTTCCACCAACATCAGAGGGAACAACTTTCTTTATTGGATTGATACATACTCCATCATCAGTGCCTCCACCAAAACCTGAAACCAAGACTTCAGAAAATAACAAATTTCTTTTTGTCATAATATCCTACCATACTGTTTCAGTTCAAGGAATCACTAGATGACAAGGTAGTTAATTCATTGATACATCACCAAAGAACTTACTAGAGAAGCAGCCAGGTAGATAGATGCTTGGAACTGCCTGTTGAAGACTCAGCAATTGCACCAGCTTAGCTTAAACACATAAGGCTTTGAATATGTTCCAGGATGTGGTATATGATCTAAACCAGTGGCCATTATAGTGCCTCTGTCTAGGATAGCTAGCACAGGTGAGCCTAAAACCTGTGGGTTCAAGTAGGAGTGACCTCTTTACTATAGTAGCTAGTAACTTAAATTCAAATGAAGTAAAATGGGAAAAGAAGTAAAATAAGGATAGCAAATTTATCAAACAAAATATGCATCTTATATTCCACATAAATATTAGAGGCATGTTTCCTAGAAGTCAACACAAAGAAACAAAATTCACACATAATTTACAAACCCATAATGTAATGACAAACATAATGATCAGGCACTGAAATTACTCTGCAAAGTGGCCCACATTGGATAATCCCAGATTTCTTAAATCATATGGCATGCCTTGTCTTTTTCCATTTGTTTAAATTTGTGAGATCCAATACTACTTCATGGTATCCCAGAAAGTCATCAATTATTTTCATGGACATTAGAAGATAATCCAGGAAGGATATTGTGTGTAATAGAAAATAGGTTTCCAAAAACTTTTTTAGTGATTTCTTTGTGACAGGTGCTACAGTTCATCCTAAATTCAGTTTAAACAAATATTCCTCACATCAAAAACTTACAAACCAATGTATCCAAGTGTCTACATAGAAATTAAAATGAAGTTTCTAACACAAGTATGCTAGGGGCTTAGAGTGGGCACAGAGAAGGGATTAATTAGTTCTACACGAAGGACAGCAGATGAAAAGAAACAAACTTCACTGATGATGTGAATGTGAACTAAATAATGAAACTTGAAACCAACTAATCAGGGTATCATTAAACAGCCATAATAATTAAAAGTGACTCCCACAGAAACTTACTAAAGAACCTGAGGTTTTTAACTTCACTCCTTTGTTTAGCAAGGACTGACAGGAAAAATGATGGAGTAGGTAAAGTTTATTTTTGGTTCACTCCCACTGACTTCAACTCTTCTTCCTCCTTTTACCTCTGACGTAGCAGCCTTCACCTTTACGTGCCTCTCCAGGATTCCCAGTTGTAGCTCCCAGAGCCAGAGAAGTTATCATTTTATAGTCTCGCTTGCCTTGTTCTCTACAGTTGTTCAAGTTGTGCCTTGAACAACACAGGTTTGAACTTCATGGGTCCAAATGTATGCAGAATTATTCAATAAATGTTATAAATGTATTGTTTCCTTCTTATAGTTTTCTTAATATTTTCTTTAGCTTACTTTATTGTGAGACTGTAGTATATAATGCATATAACATATAAAATATGTGTTAATCAACTGTTTATGTTATCAATATGGTTTCAGGTCAACAGTGGCCTAACAGTAATTAAGTTTTTGGTGAGTCAGAAGTTATACATGGATTTTTAAATGTGTGTGTGTTGGGGGGTGGTGGTTGGCACCTCTAACCCCCACATGGCTCAAGAGTTGAAACATGGGTGGACCTGAAGAGCATTATGATAAGTGAAATAAGCCAGTCAGAGTAGGACAAATACCATATGATCTCATTTATGTGTCAAATCTAATGAACGAACTGAACTAACAAGCAAAAGAAAGAGACAGTCATAGATAGAGAGTGGGAGGATAGCTATGGGGGGTAGGGATTGAGCAAACAAGAAAAAGAACTCATGGACATAGACAACAGTATGGCGATTGTGGTGTAAAGTGGAGGTGGAAGGAGGTACAGGGAAATAAATGGTAATGGAAAAAATACAATAAAAATGAACAAAAAATAAAAATGTATATCGAATCTCATTACATAGTTAAATTTAAATTTAGTTGCCACTAATGGTTTAATATGAGGTTGGCAACTTTTTCTGTAAAGACCAGATAGTAAATATTTTTAGTTTTTCGGCTATATAATCTCTATGGCACCTACTCACCTCTATGACTACATCACAAAAACAGATGCTGGCAACATGCAAATGAACAGACATGGCTATGTGCCCTTAAAACTTGATCTACAAAAATAGGCAGTGGGCCAGATTTGGCCGATGGCCAAATAATAACTGCCGAACACTAGTATAATCACTCATCCATAATAAAGGAGTATGTTTGAATTTTAACACAGACCTCTGGGAAGTAATATCACTCAAACTTTCAAAGAAAGTTTAGCAGTGACAATTTCAGGTCCATTAATAGAACAGTAAGTCATATATATTTAAGCTATTTGGCATCTAGAGGAAATTGTATTATTAAGTAGATAACATATGCATCTGAAGACCATCTCATGAACAAAAGTGTGTATATTTACTATGCACACTCTATGAGAATTTAAAATCCACTGCAATTAAAGCAATACAATAAAAGGGCTAAGCTAATTTTAATTAAATTTCCAAAGCATGTCAGCTGATGACTAGTAGTTAAGAAAGGTTAAAAAAAATAACAGAAAGCATGCAGTGGACAGATACAGGAGTTTGGTAAATTATTTAGCCTCCCATTTAAAAGCAGTCTCATTGTCTTACAAAACAATTTTCCAGTGTGAACAGGTAGTATCCATGTTGTCTGAATGAAGACATGACTTCCCAAAAAATATTCATATGAAATCCATACATAAGCCTTAAGTCTCAATGGATGGAAGAACACAAGAATGATTTTCTGTGTTCTAACCTTCAGAAATAATTGTAATTTTCTCCCTAACAAAGGAACAGTTCTCTACTGGTCAGTGTTCTTGATTTCTGTGGCTACATTTAGACTGTAGAATGGCATTTCTTTTTAAGTTTTGGTTTGTATAGATTTATTTTTCTTTGGAACTTGTCAGAAATACCATGGGTTTTTAAATAAGACTAAAACTATTTTACTAAAAAGTTATGTGATAGATTGAAAGACTACACTCAAAGGACAAATCCATGGTTTAGCCCATGTTTTCTGACATTCTCTCTTGTAGTTCTTTAAGTCTGTTTGTGTATGTAGCTTTGCAGTGAAGGATTCCAGCTGAGATCCATATTTGGCCATGTAACAACATTCTTTTCTTGACTAAATCCAGGTAACTTAATAAGTTTTTTGACATTACATATAACAATTTAAAGTATTATTAAGCCATTTAGAATATTTTCTGAAAAGCATATTCAAAGATTACAGTGGTCACTCAGCAGGAATATTACTTTTCTTATGCCAGTAAGAATTCTAGGAGCTTTTATGATACCAGGTAGGTCAGGATCTCAAGTAATTTTTCAAGTCATTTCACAGTAATTCTGTACTTATACATCTGTTCTTGAAATTAATAGCATGTCAGAAATCCTGACTTTCATTTTTGCTTAATAACTCATGCCTTCATTTATTCAACAAATGTATTTTGAACCTACTACATGCTAAGATTTGGAAAGTCAGGGATGAACAAGTTCAATATAATCTTTGTTCTGATAAAATTGCCATTCAAGTTGGCAGAATCAGATCCTAAATGAGTATAAAAATGTACATAATGATTTCAGAAGATGATGAGTGCCACGAAGGAAATGAACATGAAAAATTAAAGAGTGGGACAGCGTTCGGACCCAGTACTGCCTAACAAATGAGGAGCCAGCAACCCTTCTGCTAAGGAAAAGTGCAAGACATGAGGCAGTATATGGTTGGTACTCTTTTTCCAAGAGGTTTTCCTAAGGAACAGAGATTTCTGAAGAAATTAGGGATATTTCATCAGAGCAATAATCTGTAGAGAACCCAAAAATATTTCAAGGTTTTAACCTCACAAAGTGATTTATACTTTCAAAAAAAATAGTTTCTAAAGTTTCTCAGCTGTCTGATCCTATGGACACTCCAACATTAGTCCTTTATTCATATTTCAACTTTGAGAAACACTTGGGCCACTCATCCCCAGGTTACTATGAGACGGAGGCTGTGAATCAGAGGGAGATAAGCTACATGAGACTTCCTCCCCACCCCCAAGAGATGAAGCCTAAACTACCACCAAACCATTTCTTTGGGAATGTCACTCTTCTGAAATAGAGTCAATATTCAAGAAGTTCCTCTTACTTCTGACTTAAGTACACTTCATATTAGTCTACATGTGAAAAATGGCGGGCACACTGGAAAGCCGGTTCTTGCTCTTCCTGTGCATGTCTCAGCACCTGCATGGCGTGCTCCATTTGAATGATTAGCCTGTGAACAAGACACACCCCTGCAGGCTTACAACACAGAATAAGACATATATCAACTGGGATAGCATTCTTCTACAAATAACAGGCAACCTGGAAAATGGTGGCTTAAATTACTAATTAACTCATTTTTTTTTTCTTCACAATAAGTTTGGCAGCCCACCTTCGGTCTCATGAAGCCATCAAAATCTAGTTTCTTTGGCATGTTGCTTTCATTCTCAAGGTTTTCTATCAGTTTTTTTAATTTCAAAATTTTACCCTGACATTGAAGAAAATGCCACCATTTCAGAAGACTCATTTTCAAAAAAGTAAAATGCTACTGTAGGCTATAGTCACAAAACTTTCTAAAATGAGGTTAAAAATAGGCAGCAAAGAGAGAAAGCGCATACTGCTGCTGAGTCTGTACTCAACCTCAGCATTGCCTGGAACTTGATGAAGCATAGCACTGGCCACTGGGAAGCCAGAAAAGAGAGTGTCAAAGCTTGGAGCATCAGAGATGGAGGACGAACACAGTCAGTGTGGGAGGCGAGGCTTCCCTTCCAAGCTTGTGATGGCAAAGAAGGATGGGAAGATGGTGGGAAGTAAGGGGGTCCACCCAGGGCTCTGTAGACCCTCCCACCTGTCAGGAAGAGAGGCACCTCGGCACTTCCAGAAGGAGGTGGACTTTTAGGATCCCCACGTAGTCAACACTGATACGGCGAATGGTAGGGGAACCTTATTATTGGTGGGCAGAAATGGAAGTACTGCCTCCCTACTTAACCTTCCCTGATACTAACACAAGGGTGATTGGGGGAACCTTCCACAGTTCCATGAGGGTGGAAGTCTAGACCAATCACTTCGTTTTTGCTGGGGTGAGTAGGGGTGAGGACACAGGTTTGGAGGTATTTTTTTCTGTGGTGTTTAGCTGGAGCAGAGTGGTTATTGTCTAAAAGTTTTCTGTATTGCTAGACTGCCCTGTCCTGATCCTTTGACTGAAGAAAGAGACCTTTCTGGTGCTTTTCTAGTGCACACCCATTGGCATTTCCTGATTGTTGGCTTCTTTATCTCCCACTCTAGGAAATGCAAGGCAAAAAGAAAACCCAGGAACATACCAGTATGTTATTTCTCAGGTTGCAAATTTCCTAGCCAATCTGCTGTGTTTTCTCTACCTTTTAACATCATTTAACAGTTGTTTTATATGTAATGTCTAGGATTTTCTGTTGTATTAGCAGGAGGAATGGAGAAAAAGTACATCTATAAACTCTCAGAAATGAAAATTGTCTAGTCTTGCACATTTTTAGTTCTGGGAGGGTAGACTTATTAAATGTTGAAAAATTATTTTTTACTTTTTCTGCTATAAGTCCCTTTTATTTAATCCAACATATTAGAAAGCCATCAGAAATTCAAAATTCTATTAATTTTAAATGTTTCTGCCAACATACCTTGCACTCTATGTAAGGGGAAGAATTTGTTATTACTGAACTGCAATACATCTTCCAGAGAGTTTTTTCTTTTTTTAATTTTCCCTAAAGCTAAATAGCAAGTCCTGGAGATGAGTATTGAGAATGTCTGAAACAAATTACTTGCATTTAAATACATGAAAAAGGCATTTTTAGTATTAAGTATTTCTTACATTATTTCTTGCTTTGCTCTCAAGTTGACTGCCCCAAAGAGGAATTCTTTGTCATTAGGCAGAGGGTAGAAGAGGTAAAGTTAAGTTGACTAAAGGAAGTTTGCCATAATTTTTTTTGCATACTCATGCATTTCAGAATGTTTCATTGAGTACAAGAAATGATAAAAATGTCATGTAATTTGGTGATCATTACTAGTATAATAGTTGGATACTCTTGACTCTAGATAGAAGAGTATTTCCAAATTTCAAACTTTAAATATGAAGAATTTTTTAGGAAAATCATATATTATTTTACTTATATTTTTATGCACAAAACTGATACGATAAAATTCCTGAAAACATTTTTTAAATAGTGTTGGGTTGGCCAAAAAATCCATTTAGCATTTTCCATAAAATAAAGGACATATTTTTTTATTTCCACCAATAACTTTATTGATTTGGATATTTTGAGTATGTCAGCTATCTTCCACATGGTATAACATTGGTTGTTCATAATTAACATCTTTATTTGATCACTATCAGCTTAAAGTGGCCTACCTGACTGTGGAGCATCATCTAGTGAGAAATCTCCAGTGTGAAACATCACAAACCACTTTTGACACATTTGATCAGTCACAACACCTTCTCCCAAATCTTTTTTTGTATTTCAGTTGCATTTTTACCTTTCTTGAAATAATAAAACATAATCTGTGAAAATGTAGCTTGTTTTCTTCCATCTTCAATATTAAAATGGCCATATAAAATTCACCTATTTTGATAAATTTTTTAATGCATTCTGACATGACAGCTGTCATGATACAATCTAACAAATTTGTTTTGAATAAAGTTAGAGACAACTGAGTGCTAGTAGAGCCATCTTATGGAAAAAAATATGAAGTAAATTTTTTGTGATAAAACGTGAAGTAGTTCTTTTGGCAGTGTGGGGTTTTTCATGGTTCTTAACAAGAAACATTTTTATTGATAGCATTTTGGTTAGATATAGATACATAGTACAGATATGTAGATCAAGATGTAGAAAAAGATAGATGATAGATAGATAGATAGATAGATAGATAGATAGATGATAGATTGGTGTCCCTTATCTTGAACTGGCCTTGAATTATTATCAAGGAGTTTTCCCAGAAAACAATAGATCTCTTTGTTTGGAGTCTTAGAATCGTTTTGTATCCCAGGAAATATGTAAATAATATGTCATATACTAAATTATATATTTTATTAATATATTTATATGTAAAATATTTATAAAATGTAGTGCAAGGATATTCCATTTTAGATACCAGCCATTTAAGCTATGAATATTAAAAGATCATTGTCCCAGAGTGATTCTCAAAGGCTTTACTGAGTGAAGACACATGTTGAATTCCCCAAAACGTTTTAGTGTTCAGCATTTTCTGCACATATTTGATCATGAAACATTTTTCCTGTAGATCCTCTTACCAAGATACCTCGGAGCATGGTTTGGATATCATTGCTCTAGCTTCTTTCATGTCACAGGGCTCCAAGGTATTTTCTGACTTTTTACACAATGTAGTATTTAGCATGGTAACAGATTACATTTTGTTAACAGTTGATGGATGTATATCATTTTCTTCAACAGCTGCTACAAATTGTCAGTTATGTTAGTAAGTTTTAAATACATTTTTGTTAATAGCTAAGCCTAGATTACAAAGCCATTGTTTAACAAATGTCCATCAAAGGGAATCACATAGCCTCATTCCCACAATGCCCCGGAGAGGCAAGCTGGCAATAGTTGGTTGGAGCCGAGGGCAGAGTCATCGCTGGGGCAGTTACGCACAACGCATTTTACACATCGGTCTTCTATGTTTATTACTTCATTAAGCCTGTAAAAAATCAGGCCTCATATCTAAAATGACCAGTAGAACAAGAATTCAAATTGAGGCCTTTTAAGTGTGTATCTCATGCATCAGATTCCATTACTATTCTCTTTAACTTCACACACAAATATCTGTTTTCTTTCCAAATTATATTGATTGTCATCATTTTAATCTAGTACTTGTTTCATGTTGTTAAAGTATTCTGAATTCTGTAGGAGATTTATTTTCTTCTGACATTCTCATTAAGCTATTGTTTCATGTACTGGGCAAGAACAAGTATAACTAAAGAAACAGGTTGAACCATCCTCATTTCCAGGTGAATTTCTCTGTTAGCCACATGTCTATTACCATCGGATCTAAATTCCCAGACAAGGGGATATTTTGTTCTTGTAGCAATTACCATAGACTCATTGCAGTGCCTGCTGCATGCATGTTGAACAACAAAATGTAAATCTGACATAGTTATCAGAGAATCAGGAGGAGAGAAAGTGAGGATGTCTATCAGATGCTTTCCAGCATCAAAATTAAAACTTTTGTACTCCAGGAAGGTTGAATGTGACTAGAAGGAAATGTTTTATACAAGGAAATAGTTACCTCTTTGAAGTACTTTAAATGGTAAATTCTTTCTACATATACTTTAAAAATTATGCAGAGAATGCAAAATTTTAAGTAATTCACTTTTTGTTATCATAAAAAAGATACACTTAGATCATTACATTTAGGCTTCTTCTCCCTCAAATAACAGTAAATTCATTATATAAAGTGTTTGGTTTATTCCCAGTCGCTAATTATGAGTTTCAAGTTACCCAGCTATTTTTCTACAGAAGGTGAATAATCATTTAAAACACAGTGGAGTAGGTTAAATAAGGACAAATATACAGGCATTGAAGCCCTCAACTTTGTTTACATTGTCTCTCTGTCTCTTTCCCCTGCATATTTCTATTCCTCACCTTTCTTTCAAGACTGCTCATTATTCTTTTCTAAATGACAGGGGCCATTCTAGCCTTATTAAATGGAAACTTGACCGATAGCATTGAAAAGGTCACCTGTAATTCAGGTTACAAGTGATAAAAATTGAAGGGTTAAGATCAACAGGGACTGGGAGGAAAATTGAAAAAGCAGAGATAAAGAATTATAGACACGAGGCTATTCAAAGAAGACCAAATGCCGTCAGTCACTGAGGAATCAAACTGATGACCAGAAAATAAGATCAGATTAAGAAGGAGGTTGGTAGGGCCTCCTGGGCCCAGGCAGGGGACACTGAAATATATTTTTAGCCGATTATGAAGGGTCTGAGAATGGATAACTCTAAAGTCCTTTTACACTACATCACAATCTGTCATATATTTCTTGAGAAACTCAATTACCAAATATCCCAGGCAACATGAGTGGCTCTTGTTGAAGTGAGAATAACTTTGAAAGTGACATGAAATACTAAATTGGCTTTCAGGGTTCAGGAAAGCATTTTATAAGTAGACATAAACCCTGATTTTCTTCAGCACAAGAAGCTCTATCTGCAGCCAAGTAACCTGGGAAAGGTAACTAAGTAGATAAAAACAGGTGTAAGACTTTTCTGAGCCCTTAAAATGAGCACAGATATGCATTTTTATTTATAATTATTTAAGGTTTCTCTTCTTCAGCTTATCCCTTCTCAGCTTTAATTCAGCTGGGAGAGGTGCTTAGGGACTAATCAAAAGTAAATAAGTACAGGGAGTATAAACAGGGTGGGACAAAAGTAGGTTTACCGTTGTTTGACTGAAAAATACTACAATAGTTAATAAATAATAATATAAGAATAAACTCTGTTTCGCATACTCACAACTGTAAACCTACTTTTGCCCCACCCTGTATACTGAAGGAATGGTTATGAAGGGGCGAAGGGATGAGTTTTCTTAAGAGGCGGAACAAGATAAAATTCTTTAAACAAGTATTATAGGAAAGAAAGTAATTCCTTCTAAGATAACAATGTACTAGAATAAATTAACACAATAAATTTTAAGCAAATTGCTTGGAATTGTCCATTATCTTTTAGTATCCTTTCTTTCCAACTTGATTTAGATACAGGACTGACAAAAATTAACAATACAATTAAATTACCCAGGTTCCCTTGCATCTAGGCATGAGATCAAAGCTAAGTTCTGGTCAATAGATGAAAGAAGAAATAATGTGCATAACTTCAAGGATCAGTCTTGCCTTGACTGGTGTGGCTCACTTGGTTGGAGCATCATGCCATAAACCAAAATGTTGTGGGTTATATTTCCAGTTAGGCCACACGCCTGGGTTGTCAGTTTGATCCCCAGCTGGGGCACCTAGGATAGGCAACTGATAGATGTTTTTCTCTCACATCGTTGTTTCTCTCCCTCTCTCTCTTTCCTTGTCTTCCCTCTCTCTAAAATCAATAAGCATGTCCTCAGGTGAGGATTAAAAAAAAAAAGAATTAGTCTTTAAGAGGGATGATTTGCTCATTCTTTTCTTTTTTGTATCTTTGATAGCATCTTCATCCATCCTAGGCTACAGCACCTGCCAGTGGACCCCTGTATCATGTTCCAGCTCCCAGTATGGAGTTCCGGGTTCTTTCTGGCTCTGGCTTGATCACATGTCTTCCTTCTCTACTCCCTTTGGCTCTCAGGGTGGTAATCCTGGGAGCCATCTTGAGGTAATCTGGGTGCCTTGGTATATTTCATTGTTGTACCTCTGCATTAAAATATTGTAGTTTGAGCCATACTTTCCCTACAGAGACCCTAAGTGGTACAAAACTAGTTGCTTCATAAGTTTGTTGTAAGGTTTAAGTGAGTTAATATGTACAAATTATATGCAGTTGTGCCTAGTTTATAGTAAACCTTCCATAAGTGTTAGTGATTTTTCCATACAAAACACATAACAATGCATCCCTCATGAGGATCTTCTGTAGACTACACGTACAATATCTATAAAGAGTTTTTCAGAGTTTCTGGCGTACAGCTGGCACTCGATGCTATTACTCTACCAAAGGATTCAATTGATTGTATGTACACAGTTTGCATGAGCTTTGGCAAGATACTGATTCAAAGTAGAACAGTGAAGAGCTTGTTTCACCAAGCAAATATAGTTTGTTTCCCGTGAACAGAATACCAATGACAACTTCCTGACGTGGCAAGCAGTGAAATTATACATACTAATTCTGCTCACAAATGACAGACTTATTTGCATGAGGTGGGCAGAAATGAGAAAAGGAAAAGCACAAATCAACCCTTCATTAAAGTGCAGAGAAGGGAGAGATTGTCAAACTAGCCCAAAAGCAGAAGGATATTGCAAGGGAAGGGGAAGTAGAGCTTGAAATAGTACTTCTTAGTTGGTAGGGTCAATTTCTCAGAAAAATCCATATTCACATGATACAAAGGCAGTCTCTGAGTCTCAGAGCTGAGGAGCTGCTTCAGGAGGGCCAGCTGCTGGGTTTCACTAAACGGTGGGACCCCGAACTCAGGTGGGAAACATGCTTACCTGGAGCTGAGGAAGCCGGGAGAATGAAATCTCAAGAGCAAAGGGCAGAGGACTGAGAGAAGCTAACCTGGCAGTGAGAAACAGAGTAAGCAAAATAAAAAGGACAGGGAAGGGAAACTTAGGATAATAGTTGGTCACTCTTGAATACATGTCAGGCAAAAGGGAATTGCTTTTTATATCTGGGTTTTGAAAGGCTGTGGACTTCACTTCCTCAGAGGTTAGAAGCGTTAAAGGGCCCAGCTTAAGTTGGGTCTTAGGTTGGAAGCTGTTATGCACTGTCATGTTCTTACAAATTTTATTCATTGAAATGTTAATCCCCAAGATCTCAGAATGTGACAAGAATGTGATAAGGTTTTTACAGGGGTAACCAACTTAAAAACATCATTAGGCATTAGGATGGGCCATGACCCAATATAACAGGTGACCTTATGAAAGAAATTTGGAGGCAGAAACACAGGAAGAACACCATGTAAACATGAAGCAGAGATTGAAGTAATAGTTCCTCAAGCCAAGGAACACAAATGATTGACAGAAAACTAGAAATTAGGAAAGAGGCTTGGAACAAATTCCTCCACATGGCCCTCAGAAATAACTGTTGACTTTAAGTAGTTAAATATTTCTCTAGCAAAATGTGTTTGTTCATGAACAACAAAGCATTGAAATTGGGGACATGTGGTTTAATGGTGAAATATGCACATGTCCCAAAACACACAAGAGAAGAAACATTTATACAAGAGAAGAGGAATTTGGAGGGGTTATTATGAACAGTTGTCTTCTTGGGATCTGGGAGCACAGTAGGGTGTGAGAGCTCCTTTCCTAGGCTCTCCCATCCCCAATTCAAATGAAGCTTCTGTCCATTAATCTTCACAGAACCCACCCTGCTGACACCTTGGTCTTCCTTAAGTTCTAGTCTCTAGAACTTTTAGCAATATATTTCTGTTACTTAAGCTACCCAGTTTGTGGCACTTTATTTTGGCAGATCTAGCAAACTGACAGCTCTGGCTGGTGTGGCTCAGTAGATTGAGCACCAGCCTGTGAACCAAAGGGTTGCTGGATTGACTCCCACTCAAGGCACATGCCTGGGTTGTGGGTCAGGTCCCCAGTAGGGAGCATACGAGAGGCAACCACATGTTGATGATTCTCTCCCTCTCTTTCTTCCTCCCTTCCCCTCTCTAAAAGTAAATAAATAAAATATTTTTAAAAAAGGAAACTGATAATAAGGTCCCTGTATTCATTGAGAGTATTTTAAGTAAAGATAGTCAAAATAATACAAACCCCCTGTTGTACTTGTTTGCTAAAACAAAAGCAAACTAAGCAAACAAGTAGAACAAGAGCAGAAACACAGAAATGGAGATCACATGGAGGGTTAGCAACAGGGGAGTGGGAGGAGGAGAGAAGGGGAAAAGGTAGAGAATAAGTAGCATAGATGGTGGGCAGAAAATAGGGGGAGGGCAAGAATAGTGTGGGAAATGTAGAAGCTAAAGAACTTATGACACATGGACGTGAACTTAAGGGGGGAGGGGTGTGCAAGGTGGAGGGGAATGATGAGGAAAAATGGGACAACTGTAATAGCATAATCAATAAAATATATTTTTATAAAAATTAAAAAAAAATAATAATACAAAACCCCTTCTATTACCATAACCCAAAGTAGGAAATTTATAAGATCAGGTAAATGAAAAGTCCAGAAATGTACAGGTTCCAAGAACATTTTCATTTGGGCAGCTAAACAATGCTCTCAGAAAGGTGACTTTAGGTCTCAGTGCCCTCCTTCTGTGTTGGCTCCATTTCCTGATAATCTCTCCTCAAATGGCAGAGAGTATGGGACTTTACCTTGCCAGCTCAAGAGAGCTTCAGCTGGTGAGCCAAGAAAGTTAGATAGCCTCTCTTTTCCGGAACTCATATTAATATACCTTTAATTTCCCTTATTTTCCTGCATTATTTAATTATTGTCTGCTACTTTGCATGTAGTAGGCACTTGAAAATTTATCAAAATGGTAAATGAATAAGAATATATGGAAAATTAATACTCATTCAGTGTTACTTCTCATTGTGTTCCTAGAAGTATTGCACCCAACAAGACGATGATTTTACTGTGTAGATCCTCTTGTTGAGAGGTTAGAAATCCTAGATCTAGCCACCAAGATATTGGAAAAATGATTTAGTGTTTTGGGGAGTCATTCTACTCATCTGTAAAAAAAAAAAATTGTTTCATGGACTGATAATAATATGCTTCTGTGACTTAGGTAGTATTGGGCCCAAGCACTTGACACTGGCATAATTTTTTTGTGGTGTTTAGCTTTTTCCCAAATAATTTAAACTTCAAATAAAAAGTTGTATTTAAAAAAGAGTAACTTGGTCATAACTTCTTGCATATTCATTACTGAACATTTTTAAGAGATTATAGAGAAAACAGTTAAAATGTTGACATTACTACAGAGATAACTAGTGTTAATATTTTCATGTAGTCTATCTAAGCTATTTTTAAAGAACATACCTGTGAAATTTAGGGACAGAAGATAATATTGGTTTATTATTTAGCCATTGTTTTAATGTCTTTTTAATTATATTTTTTACAGTTACAACAGACATGTTTGTAAGGAAACAGATAATTAATAATAGATACATAAGGAGAATTCACTTGGAAAATGTATTTTGCAAAACCACCTTATCAGATTCAATTAAATGTACAAGTCACCTTCCCTTAGAGTGCTGCTTATCTCAAGTATTTCTGTAAGAAACTCATTCATGTGAATTAAATTATTTATTTCTAAAGGCCTCAGGGGAGAAAAGGTAAAATTCCTTATCAGTCATACAAAGATA
The DNA here is from genome assembly GCA_004027475.1 of Anoura caudifer. NCBI lineage: Eukaryota > Metazoa > Chordata > Mammalia > Chiroptera > Phyllostomidae > Anoura > Anoura caudifer. Next base: position 90,122 of record PVKU01005073.1, read on the forward strand.
ATGGGAAACAGGTAAGGAAAGCGTACTTACAAAGCAAAAATTGAAATTTTCCAACTGAAGTCCCCACCAGAGCAGCGGAACTGTGCATCTGCACTCCACACAAAGACAAGCAGATGGAACCGCCAGACGTGCTGCAACCGCAGGATACAATGAATGGCCAGGACACTACAGAACAAGCGCTCCTTGCAGCCACCGCTTCCTCTCTGAGATAGAGCCTTTTGAACAGAGCACATCTATCCGTATATGAAAAGAGTATAACCGTAATATAAATTAAATTTTATTGAAAGTAATATTAGTTTCTGTTTCTGTATTTGAAGGCAGTGGATAAATGATACTTCTTTCAAAGGGCACGCACACACATGTCCACACCCCCACACCCCCCTCAGGAATGCTGTAACACAAGAGACCATTAAAATTTAAAGTAAGTTAATTGGCAAGATTATGTATAGCAGTCATGGACTCACTGAAAATCTATTACATGCAAAAATAATCATAGATAGGGACAATCTATAATAGGTAAAGCCCTAAAAGATTACTTTTGAACATATAAGAGTTTACCCATTCTCTTCAGCCTCCTACTGGAATCTGCATTGCACTTGTAGAGTAAACATCCAAGGAAAAAATGCTCAGTGGTCACTCACTATTTGTAGAATGAAATTGAGTTTTGATGACAAAACAATACATCATCAGCACTCTTCTTATAAAAAACAATCTATCTGAAACTTCTATGAACTTATAATCAACAAGTAGCTGGCCTGGCCATTGGGATGTGTATTGAAACACACTAGCATCTCTTCAAGTGAATAAAAAGAGAAAATTAGGGGAAAAGACTAACTTCTATGGTAGTACACACAAGAACTGGGTTGAGAGCTTCAACAAAAGCAATCCAAGCATATGTGAGTCCTTAAAGAAGAGAAACTGGAAGGGGAAGGGTCAAGTTGAGGAACATGTATAAAGGACCCATGGACAAGGACAGCAGAGGGGAGGATTGAATGTGGCAGGGGAGGGGAGAGCAATGGAGGAAAAATGGGACAACTGTGATTGAACAACAATAAAAATTTTAAAAAGAAGAGAAACTTGGCCATCAGTCTTCAGTAAAAACAAGCTGGCATTTGTATACGGGAACTATGGCATTTCAAGGTTTCAAGATACGAAAAAGCATTTCATATCATTAAGCAACTTAACCCATATCACTTCCAGAACCCAGTATGTGCTCCCAAATTGTTCCTGAAATAAATCAGGAATGTATTTTACAAAGAAGGAGAGCACCCAAGATCTCTTAGGCTATAGGATTATACCAATACCAAGAAAGTATCATATTTCAATTTATGCAGTGTGCCAAACCCACTGCAAAATGACTAAGGAATATGGATGCAAAAGTTAGCAGAGAGTAGACTTTGTCTACTTCAACTTAAATTTTACACGAAAATCCTTTTTTACAGAAATCAATTTCATACAGAACATGGATAATTAACAAAGCTTTCTGAAACACTTTGCCTTCTCTCTGAATTCCCATAGCTCCCTGTCCATCATAATGGTATCCAAAGATCTACCATCTAAAGATCATAATTTCCAAAGAAATGTCAAACCCAAGAATGCCCATGAACCATAACAGTGTTATTAACTGAGGAGCTTCTTCTTTAATGGGAAGGTATACAGGATAGAAGCAGGAAACTTGTCTTTATGTTTAACAGTTACAATCACTTTACATCATCCTTACAACTATGCTCTAAGCTAATGAGACAGATGTTACCATCCTTTCAAAGATGAGGAAACTAGGACTGAGGTTCAATGAAAAATCAAGGCTAAAATTTTGTTAAGTGGTAACACCAACCAAGATTTGGTATTCTTGAGTGTTTGTATTATGCATTTTAGTATAATCATACAAAACAGCTATAAATACTCCTTTTCTACCTCTTGTGTTAAATGAAATTCACCAAGGCTATGTTTTGTGGATATGCAGTCATTTTCTATGGAAACTCAGAAGATATTACTTCTTTGTTTTTAGAATAACATTGGTGATTCGAGTCTAGTGTTTATTGATTACTTGTACATTAATCAGGGACATGTAATGTTTCTCAGGAAACATTTTGTAATCTTATTTTTTATCTTTGTCTTCTATGAGTTCAGAAGTTTTTATCAATATGTGGGACTTTCTTCATTTATTCTACAGGCCCCTGAAGAACTGTATAATCTAAAGATTGTTGCCTTTCTTTAACTATGAGGAATTAATTCAGTTATTTCTCATAAAACATTAACCTCAATTTTCTTCTATTTTCATTAACTGGATGTTCTGTCTCCTGAATTAATCTTTTGTATCTAAAATTCTATTCTATTTTTATTTAGTCTTTACATTCTGCATTCTACCAAACTCCTGCTCTGCCTCTGTGTGTGTTCCTTAATTTCAAAGGACTCTTTCCTGGTATCTTAATGTTACTTAATGTTACTTTTTCATAACATTTGATTCTTATTTTAGGAATTTGTCTGTGTATACCCATTAGAATTTCTAACATCACTTCTTCTTGAATTACCTGTGTAATTTTTGGTCTTTTGGGTCAGTGACTCTGTTTTTTTGTTGGTGTTTGTTGTCTTCTATGCTGTTGATTTTTCTCATTTGTCTAATTGTTCTTTTTTTAATTGTTGTTCAATTACACTTGTCCCCATTTTCCCCCATTACTCTCCCCCAACCTACCCATCCCCACTGCCCACATTCAATCCTCCTCCCTCCCATTATCTTTGTCCATGGGTCCCTTGTACATGTTCCTTGATGACCTTTCTCCTTCTTTCCCTGGTTATCCCCCTTCCCTTCCCATCTGGTTACTGTCAGGTTATTCTTTATTTTTATGTCTCTGGTTCTATTTTGCTCACTTATTTGTTTTGTTGATTAGGTTCCACTTAAAGTTGAGATCATATGGTATTTCTTTTTCACTGCCTGGCTTATTTCACTTAGTGTAATGCTCTCCAGTTCCATCCATGCTCTTGTGAAGGATAGGAGCTCCTTTCTTTGTGTTGCATAGTGTTCCATTGTGTAAATGTACCAGAGTTTATTTGATCCACTCATATACTGATTATTTTCAAATAATCATTTATATTTAAGAACTAGAAATTGGGTTGAGCAAAAATAGCAGGTGTGCATTTACACCACTGTTGTGGCGTATAGGTCTGTTTCCCTAATTGGTTGCACATTAAAATGGAAAGTTTGGCCAGACATACTATAAAAAAGGGGTGTAGCTTGTCAACTGTTAGGCTTTGTTTCAGGTCAAAGTGGTCAGGATGTTAGTTGGAAAGCTGCAGATACCAGATTATGAACATTTTTAATGAAGGGTGGTAACAGTCACATCTACATTTCTATTTCTTCTTTGAATATGAGTTGAAACTTTAGTTAACATTACAGTTTTAAAATGATACATAAGTACTGACAGCTGTAACAGACTTCTCAGAGCTCTAATTCTGTATCCTCAGTGATTGGATAGGAGATACTTCACAAATGAGGAAATCTTTCAAATTCACTTCAGGGATTCTCTATAGTTTTGTGTATAATAATTATGTCTCAGTAAAAAATGAGTGGACTTCAGAAATGTGCCAGTGTCCTGGTAGAGTTTTCTTAATTTCATAGGTTGATTTCATGCAGGATTTTATGCACTTGTGTGAAGATTATTGCAAGAGCCTCAAGCTAGTCAGATTCACCACATATGAAAGCTGTGAATGCTCAGTATAGTGGATTAAAACCAAAAAGTGATATTTAGGAAGAGTGAGTGATCTACATCCAAGAACAAAACAGAGGCCTTGGAGAAAGGAAACCTTGAAGGAGAATTATAGCACTTCCTGTGAAGGGATTCCAATGGTCTAATGGACGGTGTGCAATTGAGAAGGAGGGTATATGACAAAAATCATTGCAGGGGAGATGACAGAAGATGAAGGTGGCAGTGAGCCTGGCAGAAAGAGGGGAGTAAATGCATAGCCTGCAGGGTAGCACCGTGGTGGTTAACTGAGGGCTGACTATGGAAGTACAATTTTGACAACCACTTCACCAAGCTTCACATAGATTAGAACAAGGATTTTCCTAAAATACTGGCATGAATATCCCATCACTGACATAACCCTCTTCATGGGGGGGGGGCACCATCAACCACAGGACATGGTTGGGAGGGTCACAGGAGATGCAACAAGTTTTTTCATGACTTCAAATATATGTCATAGCAACACAACATTAGTCGCTTTGAGAAAGTAAATTAAAGAAATCTCTGAATAAAACAAATGTAAGGGCCCACCATCAAAGAAACTTTTTCAAAACAGTATTTTAAAAAGAGGGAATGCGAATCTTATTATTTGTGGGATTTACTAACCACAAGTGTGCCAACAGCTGGGTTTTTAGCTTTACACCATTTTGGGAAAAAGAGGTATCTTCGTCAATTTGTAGCAGAGAACCACATGCTGAAGTCACTGCAGAATGGCATATGATAGAAAGAGCAGCTTGAAAGAATTTTATTCAGAGGTGAACCCAAAAGATAGACTTTGATTATGAATTAAGACAAAAGTCTTCACAGTCCAAATCGTCCGGTAATGTCCCCAGTGCATAATCACCAGGGAGAGATAAAGCACCAAGTACCAGCCACCCTTTCTGAATGGCAATCACAGGACCCAGATGCCAGCCTTTGAAAGACCTTTTGCGAGCAGCAGGATCTGACTCACTGGCAGGCTTTTCAAACAGTTTCTCTGGCAGCTTTGAAGTTGCCTCTGAGCCAGTTATGTGATTAGACTCTTCAGAGGCCTGGGTGTGCTTATCTTCCTCTGTGCTGTGTCTTTGGACAGTGCCACTTCTCACAAGGGCAGGTAACTGTTCAGTTACCATCAGCTGGGACTGCCAGTTTTCAAGAGTGACTATCTATTTGGTTAAAGTAAATTAATGATCATAGTCAGTATTCCAGAATATACTGTACTTTCCTCAGCAAAAATCCTAAGTGGCCAGAGAAAACAGATCTTCTATGTTTTGATTCTGGGTGCCTAGTCTTTCTTCCTTTCTTGCCCTATCCTTATTTTAGGATTCTAAAAATCCTTCATTTTACCTTACTCTAAGTAACCTACCACTTCCTTTAATATCCTTCTGACAGTAGTATATCTATGATAGAATTACTAAAGAGACAGAAGTTCAGAAAAGAAGGTAAAGGAAGATTAAGAATGGTTATTGGCACTGTCTTCCTAGTTTATACCGTCATCAGTTTTTTACCACCAATACACAGAACTTAAAGACAGATATGCTAAAATAAAAATGTTTGAATCACATAATATTAAGAAATCAACACCCCAAAATAATCTTTCTCAGTAAGTACAACCACCTATGAAATCAGGCCCCTGGGGCTGACACTTCCTTTCCACTCATACCTGTACAGTTGGGGAATACATGCATTAGCATCAGAAAGACACTGAGGTGCTCTATGCATCACACGAGAACTGCATCCCTTTTCTACTTTGTTAGAACCGTAAATGACAGAGTTTGAGTTGTGTTATAGTAACTTACCAGGGAGATGCCAAAGCAACCTAAACAGAAGGCCCTGACTAAATATATTGGTCTCTGACTGAATTGCGTAAGATCACACACACACACACACACACACACACACACTGTACAACATATATATAAATTTTAGGGTGGATTCAGTGGCATGCACTTTATCATTTACCCAGGGCCCAGAGAGACCAAAATTACACATGTATTATTGTAATTCTGTTTATTGAAAGTCTGATTCATCTTATTTTTAAGAGCTGAAAGCAAAGGCAAATAATATGTTTTGGATATGTTATATAGCTTCTTTTTGCATTGCTACAAATTCAAAATAATACACCAGGGCTGCATATAATAAACACCTACTTTAAAGTTTCACATTGATAACATATGTATCACTTGCTTTTATTAGTAAACATGTTCTCCCTTACCTCCAAAGAGTCTTTTTGTGTTTTAATGACCGTGCACACTTATTTATTTATTTTAACTTTATTTTTATTGTTGAAACTATTACAGATGTCCTCATTTCCCCCGCCTTTGCTCACCTCCACCCAGCCCCTGCCCCCCTTCCCTCTGGCCATCACCACACTGTTGTCAGTGTCTGCGGGTTACACATGTGTGCTTATTGGCTGATCCCTTCTCCTTCTTTCATCCCCCTCCCCTCTGACACTGTCATTCTGTTCCATGTGTCCATGCCTCTCTTTCTAGTTTGTTCATCAGTTTATTTTGTTTATTAGATTCCACATGTAAGTTAGATCGTATGGTATTTGTCTTCTTCTGACTAACTTATATCACTTAAGTGACTGTGCATATTTAATTTATTAAAATATGAGTTGCCATGAATTGAGAAATGAATTAATAATACTATGTCATCTGTCCCCAGCTCTCCTCGCTGTGGCGATCCATAGCTTTTGTTATCTTTTTTCATACATTTTGCTCTCTATTCTCTTGGCAAAGAGGTGGGCCTATGGTTAGAGCAGAGGTTGTTTTCTCTGCACCCAAGGATAGAAGCAGGTATGTTCATCCTTAGGACCATTCTTCCTTAGCCAAGGGGACTGAGAAAATTACAAATAAGAGAAGACTTGATCTTCAGCCCAGGGAGACAGTACTCATCAATCTTACCCATCAATTCATCCTCTGCTACAATTTTCAGCTAGGCCAGATTGAGAGAAGGTTAAACAGAATTTTTCCACATCTTTTTTTCCTGCTTTTATTATTTTTGCTGTTATCGTAAGAAACAGTAGGGAGGGGATCTAAACAGCAGGCCTTTTATTCAGCAAATCTACTTTTAGACTATTGAAGTAAAGCTTTGAGGACTGTAATTGACTAAGAAAATTAACAGAGAGTATTGAATGTGTGAGCTTAAGCGTAACTCATTTCTTTTGGAAAACTTTATTTTATCATTTCGCTGAAGTGGATATTTGGCATTTGTCTGCTTTGACAAGTACAGAGTACAGATACTGACCCCACAGGTCAACATAGTATTTTCTAGATTGGCACTCAGAAACCTAAAGATTTAAACATAAGACAGTAAAACAAGAGCAGAAATTTTATATTTTGGAAATATATGTTAGAGGAGATTTTTCTTCTAGTCTCACAAGCAAAATTCCATCTCATTTGGGTGATGATAACTTCAACAACAAAAGTATGAATAAAATCATGTTCATTTTCTTCCCTTTTCATCCTGTCTAATATGCTTTTACAAACTTCTATTATGGCTCCAATTTCTCGGTTGCATTCACTTTGATAAATAAGTAAAAGCCCAAATTATCTTTGGTATTAATATGAAAAATGTATACAACACTCTACCTTTTCATCTTTTAAAAACATCATGTCATTTGAACCTCACGTAGGGTACCCAGGGACAAGGATTATTATCTGCATCTTAGAGATGTGCCAATATAGGTTAAGAAGGATTAGATGACTTTCCCAAGCTAGTGATACCACCAGAACCTGACAGTCTTTAGACCTAAAGCCAGAGATCTCTAAGCAGTGCGTTCCCATATTTTGATCACAGCTTTTAGATTGCCAGGCAGAGTTTAGGTGCCACTAGTCAACCAGTTGCCTCCAGCTATAAGAAGTGTCACTCTTCACACCTGTGGGCCATACACAAGTTGTCACCTTTATGTGCCCAAGGATAGGAATATAGTAAGAAAGTGTTGCTACTGGCTATCAGTGTTTCCTAGACACATTTACCAACATAGTTAAAATATTCTAAGGTTGGATTATTAAATCTTATCATGTGGGCTCATATAAAATAAAGTTCTTTATTCAGAAGACATACACATTCCTGAACAGATATCTATTTTACAAGAAGAGGACAAATAAAATAATATGTTTCTATATATCATGGATGGATGGATGGGTATAGATAGATATGTGGAAACACACATACATGCATGGATACAGCTGTAGATATAAACTCTGTTTGATGCTCTAAATCTGAAGGTGCCATTCCTTTTTAAGTTCAACATATTTCTGGAACCTATGACAATAATTGAGGTTCATCCCCGTTCAATAAAAGTAGTAAAAATAGTTTTGAATTTTTTTGCTGTTTGCAATTTACCACATGCCTTTATGTGTGTTTTCTCTTTTGTGAGATGTGATTCTTTTTCTTTTTTTTATTTAATTGTTCAAGTACAGTTTTCTTTACATCTCAGCTGAGAACTTCCCAAAATTTCTGAGAAATGATCCTGACTCACTACATCACATATGTCAAACTGATTCTTCTACTAATATTTATCATTTGGTTTCCTTTGCAATACCCATAAAATTCTTGACATATCTTTTCTCTTCTCTTTCTTTGACTGAGATATCCTGAGAGGAAAGGAGTTACCTGTCTCCCAGGCTTGGGTCATTAGTTTCACTCATCACCTCAAACCTTCAGGGTTCTCACACCCACATAAGATAAATAGTATTAAAATGGATTAGTTTTCAATGCAAAGATAACAATATCATAGAACTATTAAGAAACATAATTTCTACCAAGATCATTCCATTACAGAAAGTCTTCCTAATTGGTGTCTCTCTACCCGCAGTGCACTTTCTTTGAGGATATTAAGTGCAAAGCTCTGGAGAGGGAGCAAATGACATCAAGTGGGACCTGTAAGTCCAAAAATCACATGACCAGAATCCCAGACCTCTTCTACTGCAAGAATATCCTGACTTTCAGCAAAAATAGTAGCGTAATTTGCTCTGCAGCCCCAAAGTCACACTCAATCCCTGCTCTCACATAAATATTTCATATTAAAGAAACCTCTTTAGAGCCCCAGAGCTCACATAAGCTACTTTCAAAATGACAGATGCCCCTGTGCCCACAGAGACAGATTTCACTGACTGCCTCAGAGTTAAGTTTCAGACACAGTGCTCTGTGATGAATTTCAGTAAAAACGGTTGTTCTGCTGCTCACAGCCCTAATAGCCAGACAGCAGTGAGGAGCCTTGACACCAAATTCCTAGCCTTAGGTCCAGCCATCTGGGCAGCAATCTACTTGAATGTCTGGTAAGACATCTTCCTTGCCTTGGTACCGGATATGTGGCAGATCATTAACTTCAGAATTGCCAGACTGATGGACGAGGGAAACTATCGTCAAAAGATTGCCTGAGATTTGAAACAGCTTGTCTTTAATGCTGGTGAGGCACTTTCAGGAACATATATTCTAACTGATCATTATGAGGGGGATCCCCCAAAACCCAGAATTATCTTCTGACCTCAAAACACCAAGTCTCAAATCAGTTCTTTAATCAAAATGTCTCTATTTTTGGACAAAACTTAAAAGCCTTTCATCTTCATAAGTCTGTAAGTTTCTTTTTTTATTGTTGTTCGATTACAGTTGTCCCCATTTCCCCCCATTACTCTCCCCTGCCCTACCCATTCCCCACCTCCTACATTCAATCCTCTCCCCCATGGTCTTCGTCCATGGGTCCTTTATACATGTTCCTTGACTTGACCCTTTCCCTTCTTTCCCTCATCATCCCCCCTCCACTTCCCTCTAGTCACTGTCAGTTTGTCCCTTATTTCCCCCAGGCTCAACGTCACATACACTTCCACTCAGGATTCCATCAGGCCCAATATCACGGGAAAGTAATGGGAAAGGGGGACAATGAGGAAACACTGACACTGAAAATGAGTCAGTGTTCACAAATCATTTTCCTGTTTTATCCATCCACCCACAATTCATTTATTCATTCAATTATCAGTATTTATTCAGCGTATACTATGTGTCAGTCAGTGTTTCAGGCACCGGATATAAAGTGGAAAGTAAGATAAAACCAAGTTGTAGTAGCAACCATGAGTTATGAATCCTACATTCTAGTGGAGTCATAGGGAGTATGTGCACGTGCATCTTCCTGTCATCCATGTCTGTCTCTGTGACTATAAAAGTGCTAGGAAATAATACTAATAGGTCCATGAGCCAGGTAATGTGAAACTTTACTGGCCATAAAATAGAAATGCTTGTCCTTTTCCAAAGAAATATATGATTTCACTTATATGTAGAATCTAAGGAAACAAAATAAACAAACAAAATTGAAACAAACTCATAGATAGAATATTTTGATGATTGCCATAAGGGAAGGGGTTTGGAGATGGGTATAAAAAGGGATATGATTAATATGTGTAAATAGCCAATGATAAATACAGTCCCAAGAGCCCTGACCAGCATGCCTTAGTTGGTTGGGCATCACCCCACAAAGCAAAAGGTCACGGGTTCCATTCCAACATACCTGGGCAGCAGGCTCAGTCTCCGGAAGGGTTATGTACAAGAGGCAACTGATTGGTGTTCCTCTCCCTCTCTTTCTCCCCCCCCCTTTCCCTCTCTCTAAAAATAAACACATAGAATTTTTAAAACAAACAATCACAGATATAAAGTACAGCACAGGGAATATAGTCATTAATATTGTGATGACTGTGTGTGGTGTCAGAAGAGTACTGGACTTACCAGGGTGATCACTTCATGAGTTGTGTGGATATCAAATTGTTGTATTATATACCTGAAACTGATATGGTATTGTGTGTCAAATGTAGTTGAAAAATTAAAAATTATTTAAAAAGTAGTGTTCATCCTTTTCTATGTTTGATTGAAAGTTAACGAAGGGACTTGAGCAGAATAACATGACTATTAGGTTTGCCTTGTAGAAATACCCCTCTGATGACTTGTGGAGAACATGAAAAAGGATAGAAGCAGGTAGACCAGCCTAGAGCCCAAGGCGATAGTGCTTGAGAAAGCGGAGGGTACTTAGGACTACAGTGAGAGTGGCAAAGGTGAGGAAGAGCTGACCACTTCTGAAACAGGTTTGAAAACAGACTTAAGAGGAGTGAAGTGGAAGGGGAGAGGGAGAAAACAATTGTGGAAGGCTCTCAGGTTGTCGTTCTAAACTGCTGGATGGCTGGTCTCAACCAAGAGTTCTGTATTAGATTTAGGATTATAAAATGACATTTAGACATCCAATGGAATCATCACATTGGCAGTTGGAATATAGGTCAGAGAGAGTTTGGAACTGAATTTACAAATTGAAGATTGATCCACCCACCACATAGGTGATATTTAAGGCAAAGGATTAAGGCAAAGGATTATGGACGAAGAGTGGCCAGAAAAGAGAGCTCTGAGGACTGAACCTTGGAGCCCTCCATCAGTCAGAAATAATGAAGGTGAGGATTCACCACCATAGGTGCTTCAGGCACAAATGAAGTAAAAGGACAACCAGGGATAGTGTGTTCCTTGTTCGTATTCTTACTGGTTACAGGAATCATCGTGGGAAGAGCATAGTCCAATCAACACTGTTTGAGATCTAATGGAATTTAGAATGATGATTACACAACACAGCACATACAAGGCAAGTTAGTAACAGTCATTCTCTCTCTCTCTCTCTCTCTCTCTCTCTCTCTCTCTACTACATATTAAGTAGTTAGTACATATTTGAACACTCTTTCTTGATTCATGAGGATTGCATAATAAAATTACCTCCTTAATATAAAATAATAGGAGACAAATGAATGAGTTTCTACTGTGATATTTTAGTAGGATTTCTAAAGTCACATGGCATATGATCTGTACATTTCTCATTGCATGTAAAGTTTATAATCTCATAGTGAATATAATGTGCTCACATAAATATACCCAGTGACAATTGATTCCTCTACCTATCAAGCAAATAAATTTAAATTATTCCTGTAAGTTTCATAGCTATTGAATATTTTCAATTTGCTAGAAATAAAGGAAAACCACAGTCTTGAAAGAACACTAGTAAATGTTGATGGTAATTTTGTAAGAGATATATTTTCAAACATTTAAGAATTGATTTCCATACTAAAAATTGACACTGAAAATGAATTTAAATTATACAGCCATCCAAAGCTCGTATGTATCTTGAAGTAGCAAAGAACTCGTTATTTAACCAGTGAGTAGTGCGTTGTCCTGTGCGTGTAGTTGTTGTCATTGCGCATTGGTTATACAGGAGTTGTTTCTGCACTGCAGCAAGCTGATATTAAATAATTTAAAATAATATTGAGATTAAATATTTTTAAAATTATCAGCAAACATGCTAGGCATATGGATATGGGGCATAACAATTTGTGCCACTTACTTCTTCTATCACTAACTTTTAAATTATGGTATATGAATAGGTTACTGCTTGATTGGAACTGTCTCACAATGCTACTAAGGATGTTTTCTTTAGTGTATTAAGTTATTCTGTTTTAAAGTCAGAGATGACCTATTATCTGAGCTTACCATTTTGTAAATAAATTGTTCAGCTGCAGTATTGAGTCAGAGATCAATTAAGCACAAGCCCCATAATGGATTAAGGAACAAAGATTTTTTCCCCCCAATCCATCTGAATTTAGAATGAGACAGACTGGTTTAACCTGTCTTCTTAAACACAAGGTCAGGAGTCTGGAGGATATCGGCTGCCACTCTTTTTGACATATTCAATCAATCAGCCTTGATTGGCCATGCAGCTGGACTTTGGAATTAAGAAAAAGATGTTTCTATCTCCTCTAACGCTTGTAATGAAAGTAAAATGCATCTTGATTTCAATTGTAAACAAATGGTGAAGTCTAATTTTCATGTATTACTCAGACCTTTCCTCTAAGATACATAAGCTCCCGAAGTTAAAAAGCATTTCAGTGGAGAGCTAGATTGTTTTATTTTCCTTTGAAAATTGAATTAAATTTAAAACTAACTAATGCTAATATAACTTAAAAATATTACCTAAGAGAATTTCTTATTTTTCACCCAAGCATTATATTTATATCTAAAGGGAAAATGAATCTTGCTAATCAAATGAAATAGAAAAATAGCCTGTAGTTTAAATTTCCTTAATGATTATGAAAACAATTTACATTTTAAGGATTGGAGAATATATATTTATTAGAAAACTATAGACTCAAATCAGACCCAGGAGATCTGTGTATAAAGACAAAACCAAGCAGGGCAATGGAAACAGAATCATCGGAACATTTGAGGTCATGCTCATAGGTCCAAAGGTAGAAACAGGCCACTTTGTTAAAGTTGGAGTGTGATTTAGGTCAAATGGAAAATAGGCAAGAAAACCAGAATTCAAACCCCTGTTATTGGATTCTTTTCACCACAACATACTGCATCATCACTAAGAAAAATAAATAAGCAAACAAACAAATAAATAAATAAAAAAAAACAGGCTTTAGTCTCCCATGTTGGTGCATGATCACCTGAACCTATTACATAACTTGTCCCTGATAGTAATTTAAGAAGCATTCACTAAGATATTTTCACACTATTACACCTAACCATCACATGTTCTGAGTTCCGGCTTCTAATAAGAAAGTATGAGTCAAAAATACGTGTTCTTTTTCCTTCCAGAGTCACAATTAAATGCCATGAGTTCTGTTAAAAAAATAAATAAAAGCATGGAATAGAGGGATAAGTCCCACATTCTGCAATGTGTCCAAAATCAGCAGTAGGCATGATATCATTTTTCAATAATATACTCATTATAATCACATAATAGTATTATATAATTCACAGAAAAATCTCAATACTAAAATGAGTTTGTGCTCTTTACTGAGTTTATTTACTCTTTTTAAAATACACAGAATTTCAGAGCCTTTATTTGAGGTGGCAAACACAATACAATATACAGACGATGCATTGTAGAATTGTATACCTGAAACCTATATAATTTTATTAATCAATGTCACCTCAATATATTCAATGGAAAATAAATAAAATACACAGAATTTCTTTTGGTTTCTGAGAACAAATTGGAATTCTTAATCATAAGGATTAAATGATGCATGAGAAAGTGGCTAGCCCATTGTCTGGCATGTTTAGATTATTAAATGTATGTTAATTCATTCATGCACATAATTTAATTACATTTCATTAATTGAAACAAATCAGCTGTAGGGTGTTCATTTAGGTAACAAAATGTTACCCCCTGGATGAATTTATCCCTCCCAGAGTGCAAATTTGTTTTCAGACAATACCTTACAGTGTAAGGTGCCAGGAGGCAGACTCATCCTTAATTGGCCTTGTAAGGACAATGCAATAGTAAGGGGACAAGTAAGGGTGCTCTTGACAAGGATACCTAACTAATCTCCCTTTTTGCCCTCTACTCTTCAAATAAATAACTCTGATTACCTTAAATTTTTTTTCGCTACCTATACTTCCTAACTTTCTGAGCATTTTTGTCAACTACTGACCATTCTCACAACCACTACTGTTTTTGAAGAGCAACAGGAATATTGGGGGTAAACAAAACTTAAAATTGTAAAATAATTATCAGATGCAATTTTGGTAATAAGATAGGTTTGTTAAAAATATGTTCTCTTAGGTTGGATTTCTTAAAAATAATACATATTTGTGCAAGTGGTTTTACTAAGGAAAAACCTGTGAGGAAGTGAAGCAGGCCTCACAGGGTAGGAGAAGAATTGTGGTAAAAATTCGGAGTCAGCTGAAGCCTTAGCCACAGCCTGATCTCACGTGGGTATCCGAGAATGGATAGCACCCCATTCTATCAGACTGTCTTGATATGAGGCAAAGTGGCTGGACTTCTACACCTCATATCAGCCAGTCATTGACTCTGGTGGGTATATCTCCCAGTAGTATTTGGGTATTCGGGGGAGAGACACCTGTCAGTCTAGAGTGGTTGTTTCAGTGTGTGGTCCCCAGACCAGTAGGATCCACATCACCTGGGAACTTGTTAGAAATGTTGGTTTCTTAGGCCTCGGCCCAGATGTACTGAATCAGAAACTGCGTGTGGGGTCAAGCAGTTTGTGGTTTAACAAGCTCTTCAGGTGATTCTGATACACACTAAAGTTGAGAACCACTGGCTTACAGCAATTTTCCAGAAGAGACAGCTGTGTGCCCTTAGCTGCTGAGCCTCACGTTATTGTTGGTCTAACAGCCCTGTGAAGGGAGTCAGAGTACACCCCCAGCAGCACCTGCTACATATTTTAAATGCTTCCGTTGTACTACAGTAAGTCATCCCTGTTGTATTACTATGTTTTCAGCTCCTATAAGCTTGGTAGTTTACAAGCTGCCCTGTATATGTATACTAGACACGCCCATTGTGGAGAACCTAATAATATGTGTGAATCCCTTTGCCTTGGCATCCTTCCTTCTCCATCACCCCACCCCCATTCTTGGGAGGGATCCTCTTCCTGGGGGCATAATTTTAAATACAAACTAATCAATTTAGGGTCTACTTTGCCAACAAATTGGGCTCTCAAACTCCAGGCCACTACCTACCTGCCCTAAGGACCTTCAGGACCAGGTACCAGACAATTAGAGACACTGAAATTTTTCAGACTAGCCAATCTTAAATCTGCTTACCCTGCCTCACCTGTTCCTGCCCAAGGAAACCACAATAAAAACCATTACCCACAATTCCTTTCCCTCTTCCTGCCTCCTGGCCAACCCTGGTGGCCTCCTGTGGTGTGGCTATACCTCCTCCTCTTGGAAACTGTAAGTAATAGTTTATTACTATTTTCCACAGCACTTGCTTTCCTGAACTGTTGGCCTTACTATACAGCAAATTTTCCATTAACATGCTATATTTTAAAACACCTCTGTGCCAAAATCCATTCCATAAAGGGTGCACATAAGATTCAGAAGGTGGATTAAAGAGTCATGTCAAAATGGGTGTGAGACTAACTGGCAACTTATTTCCACTGACTGAAATTAAAATTTCAGCTTGGGGTGTTTAAGGGCAAACAGACGCCACATAAAATTCTACTTCATATAGTTCTCGTAGTGTGAACCCCTTTTCCTTTTAAACAGGCAAAGATCACCACAGACACAGGGCAAATATTTACATCTTCCACAAAAGAATTTTCCTGGAAAAGAACTTCACTTTGTTCTCTCTGTCAGAACTTAAACAAACCTTTCTTTAGCCCATCACACTTGGATTGCAAACATTGCTCTCAAGCTCCTGTGCAAAACACAGTTGTAATTTTTATTATAAAAGCTGTAGCATGTATCGTTTGGTCAGAACAAAATAACAACAAATAACTCACTGTGTGCTTTTACAGTAAGAATTTATTTGCCAAGGCAGAAACTTAGGGCAACAAATAATAATAAACATTAAATAAGAATACCAAATGTAAAAATAATGTATTTGTAGAACGAAGCTATTTCCCTACAGTAAGTAATGCGACATGCATTCTTTGGCGTTGTTTTGCACTGAGTGTTGCTATGCATTGTTCAGAGTTGGAAATAAGACTTTATTGTGTGTTGATTCTTGTTTATGAATGTTTCAACTTTGAGTGAAGATATTTTATTATTAAGGACTTAAATTCCAAAATGTGAACACAATCCCTGCTCTGGTGACCTTGTTTTTCAGGTATTCTCTGGTGTGCCAAGCTGTGAAAAGTGCAGGAGATACATTCATCTTCCACATGTGTGTTTGACAGCAGTTATTGAATTTTTAAAATTAAATAGTTTGCAGCCTATTTTAGAGTCCCAAATTTTCTGCCAAATTTTCTATCTCCTGCATGATTTATTTGTATGTCTAAAGCACCAAAGACTATAAAGCTTTGGCCCCAAAGATTCTTGCACTGAGTACAGATTAAAAGGTTCATCTCACTGGAGGTGCCAAAACCCAACAATGTGTGACGGCCACCAGATAGTATATCCCCACTGGTCAGAGCTGGGGATATACTATCCTGTACAGTGCTGTCCTCCTCAGCAAAATATGTTGGGGGAAACAGAGTTTTCAGTTACATGAGCATTATGAATCACTACCAGCATAATTCAAAACTTAATCCTGATTTTAGCAGGACAACAGGAAGAATAATGTTTGATGGTTTCCAGGGCCATTATGGTAACTTTTAACCCCAGGGAATGTCACCAGGCAAGCCTATCCCATGCTGTGATGATGTAAAAGAAGCCTATATTCCAAGAGACATGGATTTGATTATAAGATTTAGTATATACTTGGGAAAAGGAAAAGATCAAGAAATATTATTCAAAACTCACAGCATTTAATTGCACTGTTCTCCTCAGCTTGTAAACTTTTTAAGCATAGGAAATTGCTTTCTGTATTAGCATCACCTGACTTAATTGTTCCATCACACTCCTAACAAATTCAGCTAAACATGACTGTGGTCAAACAAGGTTAACAGTAATTTTGAAAGTAATATAATCTGTAATTTCATAAATGTTTGTAAGTGTCAGGCATTTCCCTAGGGCTTTGGCTATAAAAATTATCATAACTGTCAGAACAACCCTATTAGGTTGGTTTTCCAGATGAACCTGAGTTGAACTCCTGATCCTGTGTATGGGACTCTGTAATTGGACAGACTGGGTTCAAATCCAGGCTGTGCCACTAATGAAGCACATGACCTTCAGGGCATTGTTCAACCTCTGACACATTATTTGACCTTTAAGTGGTTGACTATTTAAAGGACCCTTAAAGAGAAACCTGTTTATAATATGGCTAACACCTCTAATACAGTTAGCTTTATATTATTTACATTATAATGTCACTTACTTGGTTTCCTCCTATACTTACGCACAGTTATTCTGAGTTCTTGTCCTCAAAAGTTTCACCTAGACAAAATCCATTCTCTTCCTCTGCCCCCAGTGGTATTCCAGAGTCAGCTATATACTGGCTCATGAGAACATGATTGTTAATATTCAGGAATTCTGAAATGTAATTAAACCATTGGCAACATAAGAATCTTACACTGCTAGCAGAGGAATATTCAAAAACATACACCTAATCACTTTTTGATATAACACTTGAGTCTTGGAACAAAAGAGGGGTTGAAAGTGGTTAGGGCTGCCTACCACTTGCACAGTTGAAAATTTGCATATTTTAGACTCTCCAAACTTACCATATTTTTCAGACTGTAAGACACACTCCCCCCTAAATTTGGGAGGAAAATGGGGGTGCATCTTATAGTCCAAATGTAGCTTTACATTTATATTGGTGAAATACTGTTATTTATGGTATTAAATATTTTACCACATTTTTTTGCTTCAAAATATTTTTTCCTATTTTCCTCCTCTAAAACATAGGTGTGTCTTATGGTCTGAAAAATATGGTACATGTTCTTTGGTGTCTGTTAGTGATTGGCTCCAGGACCCTAAAAGGTACCAAAATCAGGAGATGCTTAAGCCCCCTGCTCCAAATGCTACAAATCAATGCATACAGTCAACCCTCTGCAACCACAGATTCCCAACTGAAAATGGAAAACAGTGTAGGTTTCATTGAAAATGACCCACATATGAGTGGAACTGCATAGATTAAACCTGTGTTGTTCGCGGATCGACTATACTACTCACTCCCCAATTCCTAGAGACTAAACAATTTTAGGATCAATATTAATCATTTTCATAACTTGAAGTCAACCTTTCCAGCGACTCCAACTCTGGCTTTTAGGTTCACACGACATGTTGACATTATGTTGCAGCATCTCTAGACCCCTTAGTCCACAAATGTATGAACTCCATGCTCCCTTATTGTAATTCATACTGTTTTCTCTGCCTAGAATCCCCTTCATATGATGTATACTAGGCACACTTTTAAATAAATTCTTAATGGTTCAGCTTTGTCTTCTAATCTGTGTAATTTCCTTAAAGCCCCTCCTACTCCAAGGGGGAAAAAAAGCCTCGCCTAATTATGTTTTATAGCACATCCGTGCACGTGAATGTTGCACTTACCATGCTCATTTATGTTTCCTTAGTTACCCAGGTGAGTAGATTAAGGTTTGGGATTATGGCATGCAACGTACAGTACAGTAGGTGTTTGTCAGAGAAAATTCCACCAGAGTGGGTTACACAGGCAAGGAAGACTTTACTTAAGGCTATTGCAATAAGAGAGAAAGATCGATCTTAACACCCCTGATGCCAAAGATAGGAGGGTTTTTAAGCACTGGGGTGAGCTAGTGGAAAAGAGGGAGAGGGTGTTGACAGAGCAGGATCGGTCAATGTCATCACTGCCATTGGTGTTTGCTAATTAGCGATTGTCAAAGTTGGGCTGCTTCCCTCCTGTACAGACTGGGGTATAGGGGCTCTGTCATTCGTGATGATTAAATTTCAAAGAGATCATTTCCTGGTCTTTTAGTTTTTCTTATTTGCAGTTTTATTGAGCTATAATTGACATATAACATTTTATAAGTTTAAGGTGTATAATCTAATGGCTTAACCTATATTGTAAAATGATCACCGCAGTAAGTTTAGGTAACAGTTTACATTCAGCATCTTATATAGCTACAATTCTTTTTCCTTGTGATAAGTACTTTTAAGATGTACTCTCTTAGCAACTTTTAAATATACAATACGGCATTGCTAACTATAGTCATTAGGTTGTACATTACATCTCTAGAAATTATAACTGGAAATTTGTACATTTTGACTACCTTCACCCATTTAACCCACCACCTTGCACCCCACCCAACCTCTGACCACCCCAATTTGTTCTCTGTGGCTATGCATTTTGGTCCCTTTTTTGTTTGTTTTGGTTTTAGATTATGCATGTGAGAAGTAAGATCATATATTATTTGTCTTATACTATCTGACTTCACTTAGCATAAGGCCCTCAAAGTCTGCCCATGTTGTCAAAAATGACATAATTTCCTTCATTTTTATGGCTGAATAGTATTTGTGTGTGTATGTGTGTGTGTATTAATCAAATTTTTTTATTCATTCATCCACTGATGCATATATAGGTTGTTTCCATATCTTGGCTGTTAGAAGTAATACCTTAATGAACGTGGGGTGTCCAGATAACTTTGCAACATAGTGATTTCATTTCCTCCAGATCCCAGAAGTGAAATTGCTGGTTGTATTTCAACACTATTTTTAATTTTTGAGGAACTTGCATGCTGTTTTCCACAATGGCTGCACCAATTCACATTCACACCAATGGCATGCAACAGCTCCCTTTTCTTCCTTTGACAACATTTATCTCCTGTCTTTTTGATACAAGTGATTCTAATAGGTATGAGACAAGATCTCATTGTGGTTTTGATTTGTATTTTTCTGGGGATTAGTGGTGTTGGGAACCTTGTAATTTACCTGTTGACCATTTGAATATCTTTGGAAAAATGTTTATTCAGCTCCATTTCTTTTTTTTAATTGAATTGTTTGTGGGGGCTATTTTTGCTATTGACTTGTATGAATTTCTTGTATATTTTGGATATTAACCCTTCATACGTATGGTTTACAAATATTTTCTCTCACTCTGTATGTGAGAGAATTTTCTGCCTTTTCATTTTGTTGGCCTTTTGCTGAATCATTTTAGTTTGATGTAGTCCTACATGTTTAATTTTGCTTTTGTTGCTTAAACTTAAGATGTCATATCAAAAAAATAATCGCCAAGACACACATAAGGAAGATTTTTTAAAAATAAAAAGACTTAAATAGGTAACAATGATTTTTATTTTTCTCCTAGAAGTTTTATGGAATCAGGTCTTACACTTAGGTCTTCGATCATTTCAAGTTGAATTTTGTTTAATGGTGAAAGATAGGGACCTAGTTTCATTCTTTTACTTGTGAACATCCAATTTTCCCAAGAGCATATTAAAGAGACTCTCTTTTCCCCATTGAGTTCCCATTTTAAATATTAGTTGACCTTATATGCACTAGTTTATTTCCAGGCTTATTACTATAGTCAGGAAGACAACGGTCAAATGTCTACTGAAGATAAGGGGAACATTAATGTCATCTTGGTCCTGCCCTGACTGGTGTGTCTCAGTTGCTTAGGTGTCAACCTGCAAAGTGAAAAGTCGCTGGTTCAGTTCCTGGTCAGGGCACATGCCTGGGTTGCAGGTTCTGTCTCTGGTCAGGGCACATGCAAGAGGCAGTCAATCAATATTTTTCTCCCTCTTTTTAGTCCCCCTTTCCCTTCTAAATAAATAAATAGTCATCTTGGTGATGCTTAATAAATTTTTTAAGGATTGTTTGGCCAAAGATTTGAATCCTATGAATCAATGTGTTCTAACAATGTTTATAGCTAAAAGCAATAAATATGGTAACATTTTTAGTAATTTTATACATGGTTACTACCAAATGATATTATTTTGGGAGTATTTTCCTATTGGTCTTCCTAATCTATGTTCCTAAAAATGTCTGTGCAAATAAATATTTTATAAACAAAATCATATTTAAAAAATAGTAAAATAGTTGACTATTTAAAGGAGCCTTAAAGGGAAGGCTATTTATGTTGGTGATAACTTTTATAAAGCATTTAATTATATGGTATTTTTTTCCTATACTGATCCCCCTTTAAAAGAACTGAGGTACCTCTGGTGTGCTGGGTATATTTTATTTATTGTTCTCAGTTCTGTTTATACAGTGTTTGTGAAAACCTGTTGAACTACACCTTTATATGTGCACTTTTCTAAGTATATATTTTGTTTTAATCTGTGCATTTTTCTGAGTATTTTGAAGTATAAAAATATGTGGAAGGAAATTATATGAATGTGGAGTTTCAGACTTTGGCTTATGACTTAAGGAAAGTTGCTTAACCACTCTCTGCTGTCAGTTACTGGATCTGTAACACAATTTCATTTACCCGACACTCTCACTGTTTAGATCAAAAGGGACCATGTGTGTAATGTATAGTATATAAAACACAAGTTGAATATTCACATGACCCTGAAGTGGAAAATGCTTAATATACTATACAACTTATTTATGATAGATTCATTAATTTTACTTCTCATTAACAAATTTTTATCTCTTGGCCTTATCATAAGGATTTTATTTCACTTTTTGGGGAGGACATTTCTAGTTTTTCAAAATATTATATAAAAACTTCCTAACATAGAACAAAGCTGAAAAAATGTATAGTAAAATCCGTGTATCTACCACCTAACTTCTTCCATTTCCTCTTTTTTAAATATGTAATTTCTTTACGTAGAGTAAAATGCACCTACAAGTGTGTCTTATATAGTGACAGAAATACGTTTATATAACTGCCACCATAATCAATATATAACATTTCCACTAAGTCAAAGGCTCCTGAGCGGCAGTCTGTAGTCCTTCCCTTACCCCACTCATAGTCGAGGGCAACCACTGGTGAATTCTGTTCCTATAATTTTGCCTTTTACAGAATGCAATATAAATGGAATCTTACAGTACAAAGCCTTTTGTGTTTGACTTTTTTCACTTAAAATAATGCCATTGAGGTTCATCAATGTGATTGCACATATTAGCAGTTATTGTTGAATATTTTGCTGTTATTTAGCTGTACTACAATTTGTTTAATCCATTCACCAGTGGTTAACATTTAGATTTTCTCTAATTTTTTGGCAATTATGAGTAAAGCTGCTATAAATGTTCACCAATAGGCTTTTGCATGAAAGTCTCATTTCATTTCTCTTGAAAAAAGTTTTATTGGAGAAGCATTATATTCTTAAGAGTGGGATTTCTGGAGCATGTGATAGCATATGTTTACCTTAATACGATATTGCGAAAGTACTTTCCAAGGAGGTTGTATCATTTTGTGCTCTGAAAACAATGTTTGAGGGTCCTAATTGTACCCCTTCCCTGCCAAAACTTGGAATTGCCAGGGGTTATTTTGCTGTCATTTGTATAGCCAATCTAATAGATATATAGTGATATCTCATTATGGTTTTATTTTTAGTTTCCATGAGTAATAATAGATAGTATGTTCATATGCTTGCTTGTTATCCATGTCTTTGCGAACATGTCTGTGCATGTTTTTGTTGTTTTGTAATTGGATATTCATGTTCTCCTTGGCAAATTGTGAGAGTTCTTTATATTTTCTGTCTATACATCTTTTATCCATGTCTTTGCAACTATTTATTTATTTTTATAGTCATATTTATACTCATGTTCAGTCCAATTTTTATTTCCTTCTTTTGGTTTTGCCTTTATCTTCTTTACCTAATTTCTTAACATACAGAGTTAGATTTATTCTGAAATATTCATTTTTCTATTATAAGCATATAATGTACAAAACTCTGAGTTAGATGCTAGAGCTTCATTTCACACATTTTTACATGAATTTATTATTCACACATTTTTACATGTATTATTCAATTTTAAATGTTTGCTAATTATACTTATTACTTTCTCTTTGACCCAATATTATTTACAAATGTGAGGTATTTTTTACTTTTTTTACTGTTTCACAAGATTCTCTTTAAAGTTTTATTTTCTTTTTCACATTTTTTATTGTTGTTCAAGTACAGTTGTCTCCATTTTTCCCCCACTACTCCCCTCCAACCCCAGCCATCCCCACTTCCCAACCTTGATCCTACACCCCTTTGGATTTGTCCATGTGCCCTTTATACATTTTCCGGGAAATCATTCCTCCTTTTCCCTCCCCCATTATTCCCTCCCACCTCCCCTCTGGTTAATGTCAATTTGTTCTCCATCTCCATGTCTTTGGTTCTATTTTGCTCACTGGTTTTTGTTGACTAGGTTCCACTTATAGGTGAGATCATATGGTATTTGTCTTTCACTGCCTGGCTTACTTCACTTAGCATAATGCTCTCCAGTTCCATCCATGTTGTTGCAAAGGGTAGGAGCCCCTTCTTTCTCTCTGCTGCATAGAATTCCATTGTGTAAATGTACCACAGTTTTTTGAGCCACTCATTTTTTGATGGGCACTTAGGTTGCTTCCAACACTTGGCTATTGTTAATTGTGCTGCTATGAACATTGGGGGTGCATAGGTTCTTTTGGATTGATGTTTCTTGGGGTTCTTAGAGTGTAATCCCAGCAGTGGAATTGTCGGGTCAAAAGGAAGTTCCATTTTTAGTTTTCTGAGGAAATTTCACACTGTTTTCCACAGTGGCTAAATGAGTCTGCAATCCCACCAACAGGGCACGAGGATTTCCTTCTTCACATCCTCTCCAACACTTGTTTGTTAATTTGTTTATGATGGCCATTCTGACAGGAGTAAAGTGGTATCTCATTGTTTTAATTTGCATTTCTGATGGCTAGTGATACTGAGCATCTTTTCATATGTCTCTGGGCCCTTTATATATCCTTTTAGAAAAGTGTGTGTTCAAGTCCTTTGCCCATTTTGTAATTGGGTTGTTTGTCTTCCTGGAGTGGAGTTGTGGTAGTTCTTTATATACTTTGGAGATCAAACCCTTGTCCAAAGTATCATTTGCAAATACGGTTGATTCCCTTTTCATTTTGCTGATGTTTTCTCTAGCTGTGCATAAGCTCTTTATTTTGATGAGATCACATTTGTTTATTCTTTCCTTAATGTCCTTTGCTCTAGGGGACATATTGGTGAGAATATTGCTGCATGGAATATCTGAGATTTTCCTGCCTATGTTCTCCTCTAGGACTTTTATGATGTCACAACTTATATTTAAGTCTTTTGAAATGTGTTTTTAATATTCAAGTGTTTGGGGAATTTTCTAGACAACGTTTTTATTTTTTATTCTATTCAGTTTTTGCTCCCACTTTTTAAAATCTGTTAAAGTTTATTTTAATGTACAAAGAATGATTACCTGGTGAATGTTTCATAAGAGCTTGAAAATAATGTGTATTCTGCTGCTGTTTGTTGGAGTGTTCAATTAGGTCATATTGATTGATGGTATTGTTTAAGCCTTATATTTCCTTAATGTTTTCCTGTCTGTGGAAAAGGAGTGAAGTCTCTGCATGTAATTGTAAACATATCTATTTTCCTTTCAGTTTTATAAGTTTCTTCATATATTTTGAAGGAGATGCACATATACAAATACATTTGTTATATCTTCTTAATGAATTGGTCTCTTCATGACCATATATTTTTTCCTCTTAACTCTGAAAATATTTTTTGTTTAGAAGTCTAAACATTCTGATTTTGTTATAACCAATTCATTTTTATAATTAATATTTATTTTAACATCTTTTCTGTCATTTTAATTTTAACATATCTAGGTTTATATATTGAAAGTAGATTTAAGCATTATAAATTCTTGATTTTTAAAGTCTAATTATCCAATCTTGTTTTTATTTTGTGTTTAGAATATGTGGTACAATAAAAATTATATAGTTTATTACATTAAGCTACAGTTGATATGATTTAATTTAAATCTATCTTGCTAGTTTTTTTCCTTGAGTACTTTTTTCTTGTTCTGAAAAAAAAAACTTTTTTATGATTGTATATTTATACACTTAGGTTCTTTGATTTATTTTTTCTAAATTGTGGTTTCATTAACACTTAAACTATACAACATTAATATCGCAATCTAATTTTAAACAACGTATCATTTTATATAGTGTTTAAACCTTGCAATGATATACTCATTCATGTCATCTTTTTTGCTTTTTGTCACACATTTGAACTTTGCATATCCAATAAGTATCTTAAAACCGTGTTGTTTTGTTGTTGGTGGTCAGTTGTCTTTTCTGAGTAAAATTAGAAAACAGGTACTCCATATTTACTTCCATTTTACCATTATTGAATACCCTTCTTCTATTTTTGTAGATTCAAGTTTTCATCTGTAATCCTTCTTTCTAACTGAAGAATCTTCTTTAACATTTACAGTTTTTCTGAGCATAAACTTTCTCAGCTTTTATTTGTCTAACAGTATTTTGCATTTATTTTAAAGCATATTTTTGTTGGGACAGAATTTTAGGCTGAAAGTTTTTCTTTTATGCCTTTATATTTCATTTATATAGCTTCTGATTAGAAATCTAATGGGATGCTTTATCTATCTTATGGGTTAATAATTATACATATGTTAAATTTAAATGGTTTGATATTGTCTTATGACCTTTGGACACTGTTTTTTTTTTTTTATTGTTTCTGATCATTTTTATTGACACATGCAAATTTCCTGATTCTTTGTCTATTATTCGGATAAACCTATTAAAGGAATTTTCCATGAACAACATCTTGCATTTCTCACATTTCCATTTGACATTTTTTTATGGTTTAAATCTCTACTGAAATTGTTCATCATGAATGTTGTTCACTTTTTCCATTAAATCCTTTAACATATGAATCACAGTTATTCCAAAATCCTTGATTGATAGTTTCACCCTTTAACTTTTGGACTGGTGATTATTTCTTTCTTTTAAAAAAATTTTTTTAAATTGTTGACACTATTACAGATGTCCCCCATTTCCCCCTACCACCGCACCAAGTGCTCGCCTGCCATTCCTCCTCATCTTCACGATATTGTTCCCTGTGTCCATGGGCTATGTATATATGTTCTTTACTAATCTCCTCCATTGTCCCCCACCCCCTCCCTTCTGAGATCTGTTAGTGTGTTCTATGTATCCGTGCCACTGGTTTTATTGTCTGTCAGTTTATTTTGTTCATTAGATTCTACATATGAGTGAGATCACATGGTATTTATTTTCCTCTGACTGGCTTATTTCACTTAGCATAATATTCTCCAGGTCCATCCATGCAGTTGCAAAATATGAGTTCCTTCTTTTTTATAGCCACATAGAATTCCACTGTGTAAATGTACCACAGTTGTTGTTGTTTTTTTATCCACTCATCTACTCATAGGCACTTGGACTGTATCCAGACCTTAACTATTGTAAATAGCACTGCTATGAACATTGGGGTGCATAGGTTCTTTTGAATTAGGGTTTCAGGATTGTTAGAGTATAATTCCAGCAGTGGAATCTCTGGATCAAAAGGCAATTCCATTTTTAGGTTTGTTTGTTTGTTTGTTTTGAGGAAACTCCATATGTTTTCCACAGTAGCAACATATATCAGTCTGCATTTCCAACAACACTGCAATAGAGTTCCCCTTTACCACATCCTCACCAGGTCTTCTTGTTTGTTGATTTATTGATGATGGCCATTCTGGAAGGCATGAGGTGATATCTAATTGCAGCTTTAATTTGCATATCTCTAATGATTAGTGATGTTGAGCATTTTACATGTGTCTATTGGCCACCTGCATATCCTCTTTGGAGAAATGTCTATTTAGATCTTTTGCCCATATTTTAGATTGTTTGTCTTCCTGATATGTTGTATAAATTCTTTATATATTTTGGAAATTAACCTCTTATCAGATGTATCTATCGTTGGCAAATATGTTCTTGCATACAATGGGCTCCCTTTTAATTTTGTTGATTATTTCTTGACAATGGTTTATCATTTTTTTATTGGTTAAAGTGTCTCAGTATTTCATGGAGTGCAGTGAAGAACAGAAGGGCTGATAAAAATAGTTTATAGCCGTTAAAGGGTACTTTTCTTCCATCAGGCATCAGGAACAACAGTCTATCTGGTCATTTGAGTTTGACCTAAGTTGACATTAAATTGCTCTAGTGGTAAGCTGCCTCTTACTTTGTTCTAATGTGTGCTTGGTGTGCTAGAGAATTTCTCTCAACATTCATAGTTACTTTGAGCTTTCAGTAGTTCATCCATACTTTTTCTAAGATAAGGGTCCCTACCCCCTTACTCTTCCTTTACTTAAGCAACTGGTGTTGCTTTTTAATTAATGCTAAGGTTTTTAAAATTTGGTTTGGATTAGTGAAATAGTCTCTCTTTTAATCCAGCTTGTAAGGCAATTCTAAAATCCTGAACCCAGGGGATAAAGCATTTTCAGCATTCCTGGCCTTGTTCTGCTATTATTCAAGCTGAGCTTTGTATCTGTGGCTGGTCTTGGACAGGAGTTTTCTAATTATACCCCAGTGGGGTGTTAATGTAGTTTTCTGGGCTAAAACTAATTTCATTCTTCTCCTCCAGATGGATCTTGCTTATTTGTCTCCCTTGGAATAATGGATTTTTTGCCTATGTCCTCACAGTGAAAAGTTCTACTGCTACTCCTCTTTGAGTTCAGTAACAATTTTTCTTTGTATAACAAATGAAGGCCCAGGAGAAAAGACAGTTTTGGATCTGTCACTTCCATCCCTGACAACCACTTCTACAATTCTATGACTCTTTTTGAAATTCTGTTCTGTCCCAAATTTTACTGTGAATGCATGTTTGAGGCTACTGAAGATCTTGCAAATGAGTGCAAAGTCATCTTTTTTTTATTTGACCAGGTGTTTGAAACTTAGCTTTTAATAATTCACCAGGTATTTGAAACTTAGCCTTTAATACTTAGCCAATACAATTGGTTAAATTTTTAGCTGATTTCTTTCATCTTATAGAGCAGTTACATCTCCCTCCCATTTCTGCCTCAGGTGAAAAAAAGGATTTGCCCTTTCTCCTCTTGGAAGGTCTTGTTCTTCACTAAAATTTAGCTTATTTATTTGCTTGAGTAAACTCAGAACTCCATAATGGGCTTAAGAAAATGACAAATACAGAGAACATACATAATATAGTATGTTCTCTGTTGACATTTAGAACTTTTAAATATTGATTAACATTACTGATGTCATTTCTAAATGACAGTGATCAACATATTGGCAGATTCTTGTTAAGTAATTGGATTTCAAGATAAACTTTTTTTAAACAAGGGATAAAAATCAAGTTGTCCTCAGACTTCTCAATATCACCATACAATGTACAAAAATAATTGAATAATGTTCAATAAAATCATATACAGTTAAAGGGATTTAAGCTTCAACATAGTCATTCACAAACATTAAAAACTCAAGAAATGTAATAGCATTATGAACTATTAGGGAGAGCTGTTTCTTTTGCTTACTGAGCATTAAATCAGTTAAAATATGAAATCATGTGGTTTTATAAAAATTACAGATTCAGTGACCAGAAGGAAGCAGGGAGGGGGGTGATGGGGGAAAGAAGGGGAAGGGTCAAGTCAAGAAACATGTATAAAGGACCCAATGGACAAAGCCAATAGGGGGAGACTGAAAGTGGATGGTGAGGGGTGGGTAGGGGAGAGTAATGGGGGGAGAAATGGGGACAACTATAATTGAAAAATTTTAAAAATTTAAAAAGAAAAAAAGCAGATGCCATTTTTTTAAAAAGCTACAAAATATTTTAATATCTCTTTATTCCTGAAGGAAAAGGAGTAGAAAGTAGGGTCCAGGAATATAATTTCACTATTGCTTCATATTTTGTACCAATTCTCTAAAATTTGAATGAAGCTTTAAAAACACTTCTGTCGACACTTTTAATAGCCAGTTGATATTCACTTAATTTTAGAGACATTTAGCATAAACATTAATATATATTTTTATCTAGAGTTAAAAAATTCCCTCTGTCTACATCATTATCAGTCTAGCTATAATAAATTATATTGGTTCCATTTTTTTCTCCATAAATGCATAGATGTTTGCAATCAACAAAGTTCAGTTGTTCATAGATTGTGTAAATGGAATAACTTCACTAAATATATACTTTTTAGTATTACTATAAATTTAAAATTATCATGTGTGCACTTGGTAAAATACATGTTCTATTTTTTAAAAGGAATTTTATCAAATTAAATAAATGCAATTCTCATGTAAGAACGTTACCTATTAGAATCATCTTCAGCTCACTTTGGTTGATGCTTTCTCTGAAATTTTTTAATCATTTCCCACAAGAAGGGTTTCTAAATTTATAACTAGTAAGTAATCTCACTTGGTTATATAAAGTCTGTTTTTAAAAAACAGGAGAGTCTACACTTTTTCTGGACAAAAGAGACTGCAAACATTTTTTCTCCTTGATTATCTCTGACCAAGTTGCTTTATTTCCAATATTTTTATTCTGTGTCTTCCATTTTGGCTGAGAAAGCTTACCTGGAAACCTCACTAATTTTCTGATTTCCTTCTTCTGTCTTGCTTTCCTAATCAGCACACGTTTCCATCCATCTCCCCCACCAGCTCAACTCCCCATGAATTTCACCCTGAGAACTAGATACTGATCAATCTACCTGTACTTTATTGTTGTTCAATTAAAGTTGTCCCCATTTTTCCCCCATTACTCTCCCCTGCCCTACCCACCTCCACCTCCCACAATCAATCCTCCTCCACGTTGTCTTTGTATATGGGTCCATTATACATGTTCCTTGACCCTCCCTCCTCTTTCCCCCCGTTATCCCCCCTGCGCCCTCCCCTCTGCTCATTGTCACCTGTACTTTTTACTGTTTAGAACACTGTAGTATCTTAAGTTATGCTGAATAAATTTCTTTTTGTGCTTCGTTGCTTTGTTCTCCCTTGTCTCAGAACATTTTTTCAAATTGCTCTCATTAGGATCTCTGTCCAAAAAAAGGTGAAAAGTGCTTTTGATTTAGCAACAGAGTGCTTTCTCATGAAACACATGAATATACATTGGTGTTATTAGTTTTTAAATATTCATTACTTTAAAGAATTATTTTTATATCATCTATAGTCCACTTTCAGAAAAGCACTTTACAAGATGAGATTTATTCCCCTGGTAATATACAAAGAGTAGCTAACTATTCATTGACATCCACTCTGCCCCAGGAATTATTCTAAATGTCTTATATAGCTCATTTATAATAGCCCTATAAAGCACATAGTGTTTTGTCCATTTGAAATACAATGAAACTGAAGCATAAAAAGAAGTAATTTGCCTAAGGTCCTAGAGTGTCACCAGGTGCCAACAGGAACACAGATTTGGGTAAATTTTAATTTATGGTAATCTCACCTTAATTTCATGAATAATTTTGTCTTTCTTTTTATAAAATTATGGCATATTTGCATATAATACATTGAAAAATGTAAAATATTTTTACTGTTTACTGAATTTATGAAACTCTGGTTTGCTATAAAGCAAAATTTACTTTTTTAAAAATTTGGATATTAGAATACTAAGAATAACAAAGATTATTTAGAGAAAAGAAAATCCATGTCCCCTTGTCTTTGAAAAGTTACTGAAAGCTACTGATAAATACTGTTGCTTTAGGAATTAAAATATGCAGCCCTGGCTGGTGTAGCTCAGTGGATTGAGCATGGGCCTCCAAACCAAAAAGAATTAAAATATGCATAGATTTACAAGTTTAATAGAAATAGTAACAATTCTATGATTGCATGAGCTAAGAATACTTGTCTCACTTTTTAATTCAATATATCTGAATGATTATAATTCAACTGAAAATCATGAGTTAATTTCCCTGGTATTAACTACAAGTATCAATGCAAAAATCACTTGCGTAAAAAGATTGTCATACATAGAAACTGAGAAAGAAGTCTTCTCAAAATGCCTAGCCACAAGAATATGACAGGAACAATGTTATCCTGCAAGAGAATACATAATCATGACTAATTTTTTTCTTGTCATAATTTTACACAAGACGACATAATTAGTGATATGAGTTTTTTCCTTTAAAAATATCCAAAAGATTAAACAAACTTGATTAAAAATGATACATTTGCATTAATTTATTTTAAATTCTTGTATTCAAAAAGCATCTACCAGATATTAACAGTGACAACTGCAAAACACTGTACAATTTACTCTTCGTGTGTTTCCTTTAGTTCATGTCAACATAAATCTGTGAAATGCAAGGCCTGTCTCAGCCGTGATTTTCAATGCATTAATCAGACTTGAAGAAATGGAGTTCTAGGGGAAAGATACCAACCTATTCTTAGAGGACATGTGAGATAGAATTTTTTATAATTTTGAAAACCAAATAAAGTCAAGTGTTACCCCTTGACTCTTGAGAGAAATTTTGTCAATCATTTGATATTTTAAAATTCTTCTTCCATCAAGAATGTCAGGACAAGTCATGACCATATTATTAGTCAGTCATTGTGTCCTGTTGACTCTGTCTGCACTTCTCCCCTCTGTGGTGATGATGCCTAAGCTCTGAATTTTGTCTTTGTCATTTAAATTGTCTCCTGGCTCATATATCTGTCTTCATGTTTCTTTTGCACATCACAACCCCTCTCCCTAATATCAGTCTCTTTTTAGGATGGTCATAAGGAGCTTCTAAAGCTCATATCTGATGAAGTCATTATTTAAAATCTTATACATGGAGACAAACTATATGGATGTGAATCCCACCTCTTTTACCTAGTAGCTTTGGAACCTTGAGTCATTTAGCCACTTAGTGCCTCATGTTTCTCTTTTCCATGTATAAAATGGGGCTAATGATAGTAATTAACTCAGTAAGGTTGCCATTGTATAAGAACTAATATACATGAATTGTTAAGAATAATATTATCCAAAACAGAGGAGGCAACATAGCCACTATTTCACATAATAATAAAACCAAAACAAACACTATCACCTAAACAAGTGTAGGCAGTCCCATTATGTTTAGTAACTTTAATGAACCACCTACCATTGCTCAGTGTTTAACGAACAATGGGGCCGCCTACCCTTGTTTAAGTGTGTCTGTGTTATATATGTGTATATATGTTATATACACCCTTGTACTTATATATAATATATAGTATATAATACAGTATTATGTAGTATAGGTATAGTGTACTATATTATAGTATAATATATAGTATAAGTATAAATATACTTATTTATATACACATTATACATATATGCATAGAATATATGTAAACATATGCACACATATGTGCATATATGTAAATCAAGCAGCTGTTTTAGTGACTGTACTTACTTGGAGTTAGAAATTTTTACTCAGTACAAAAAGCCAGGATTAGAAGAAATGTAAAATTGTCAGAATGGTTCCAAAGAAACTTTAATAGCTAGTTCCAGGTAGATATAGAAATGAAAAAGCAAGCAAAGTAGACATAGACCAGAGTTATATCAGTAGTAGGACCATTGTCTGGGATGCACGGAATGATGGAGGATCTCTTGGAAAGGTATCAACCAACAACAATGTTCAGGTGAGGTTTGGGTTCTGAGCATCATCTAGAAAACAGTTTGACAAAATGGGACAGGAAGGGCAGATCTATGTATAGGGTAGGTGGGCAGGGTACAGGGAGTCTAGCTAGGGTCAGAGAACCTAACAGGTATTTAACAGGTGTGTAACAGTGAGCAGGGGCCCATGTCAGCATCTCTGGAACTTGATTTCCATGGTATCTACTGCCTTGGATTTTAAGTTTTACTCCTGTGTAACTACAAATGTCAAAAAGAACTTTTGCCAGGAAGATGTCTGATTCTTTCTATACAACCACTCTCTAGCTGTTTGAAACAATCAGAAGCAAACCTGACTCCATTCTTTCAGACCTAGTTCTCAGGTGGACGAGAGATATAAGGCAGACGGGATTAAGCAGCAAGTTGCCAACCAGTACGGTGGCTCTTTAGACAATTTCCTCAACCTCGACCTCAGGCCACTTCATTTGACCATCCTGATTCTATACTTTAAATTATTACACATTACTTATTTGCTGCTCACCTGTATGGACAGTAGAAATATCAGCATTTTGCTCTCTAGTTCTTACAGTTTTGTTCTCTAGTTTTCCTCCATGTTTTACTACTTGGTGTTTGCATTAAGCAATGTCCAGTCCTTTCAAATAAGCCTGTACTGGAGCAGAGAAGACTCATTTCCATGGACGGTGGACTGGGCTACACAAGTATGAGCAAGATCTGGGACATGACCCTGACTACTCCAGGCAGAAGAGGAGATAATATCCTGTGCCCCTACTGTATTTACTCATATAATATATACATACAATGGTACACACACACACACCTATGTAGCAATGATGGTATTATTGTGCAGTATTTGGTATATTTGTGCATCTTTCCACTAGATTTTTAACTACTTTTGGCTAGAAAAATTTTTTATTTGTGTGTATTTATTCCCAGTGCCTATTTTGAAGTGAATAATATAGAATAAAAATAACTTACTACATGAGGGAACAAGATGACAAAGGTATAAACTAATGATTGGCGGAGAAAGAGCAGAATCCACTTCTAAAACAAATATTGGTAGGGAAGTTCTTTAAGTGTCTTTTATAAAATGAAGCATTTTCTTGAAATATTCTAAGTAGCCAAGAATTTATTTATTTGCTATATTATCTTGTTTAAGTCTCCTCTTTGGATAGCAACAATATCGTTCTATCCATAGTTCCGAGTAAAAAACAAGCAAGTTATAGAGAATACATTTTATTTTTTTCCTTTTTATTGAATTAATTGGGGTGGCATTGGTTAACAAAATTATGCAAGTTTCAGGTGTATAATTCTACACCACACTATCTGTGCACTGCATTGTGTGTTTATCACCCAAAGTGAAATCTCCCTTCATCGCCATTTATCCCCCTATACACTTCTCTTCCCTTAACCCCCCTTTCCCTGGCAATCACCACACTGTCTTCTGTGTCCATGAGTCTTTTCTCTCTTTTTTTCTTTTTTGCTCAATCCTTATATTCCCTCCACCCAGCCCCCCAATCCTGCCCCTTGAAAGCTGTCCACCTGCTCTCTACCTATGAGTCACTCTCTATTTTGCTTGTTAGTACATTTTTATTTGATTCCACATGTGAGTGAAATCATATGGTACTACAAATGGACTCCATAGGACAACTACTACCTAAGGTCACCCCATGAATACTTGGGAGTCTTTGTAGATCTATCTGATACATAAAAATAAACACAGCAAGGCAGCCAAACTAGGGAGAGAATACATTTTAAGCCATATTTATTGTCATTCACTTTAAAATGAATTCTTTATATATCAATTTTAAAAACTTAGAAAATGAAACACTTGTCTCAAATGTGCCTAAACTCATTTGAAGAAAAGTTCCCACAGACTGGAATGCTGATGATACCATCCTAACACTCTATAGTCCCTGTAAGGAACTGAGCTATTTCAATTACTAGAAAGGGGTAAAATGTCATGGTCTTAAATGGGAAACATCCATGGGTAAGTATAGGGCCCAGCAGAACTAGCGCCAGCTTGAGTGTAGTTGGTAGGGTAATAAGCGTGTAATAACTTATAGTTTTAATTTGAGAATTTCACCTAAAATGTCATATGTAGTGGTTGAGTGTGATATTGTCATGTTATAGAATTACATGCTTATGATTTTGTGATCAAAGCTTTTGTAATAAAAAGGGTATTTTACAGAGGCAGGCCCTATAAAATGTGTGCTAAAGAAGAAGAAAAACTAGTTCTAAAATAGTTTATTACTTTCATTTACTACAATATACTGTGAAAGTTAAATGTGATTCCATCTTTTCTCACTAATATTTGAGTATCTTTGTGACTTAATATGTTTACCATTTAGAATTTTCAAAAACCATGTACAGTTATTTTTCATGATGGGCATCCCTCTTTATTCTGCTTGTTAAACTTTTCTTCAAAAGCTTATCAGTGTTTTCCTAAAGATGATCTAACAAAACCAATAAAGCAAAATTTCCCTTTTTTCCATAGGTTATTCCACTAACTGCTACAGTAGAAGTAGAACATAAGTATAAGCCTTTTCACTTTATTCATTATAAAGTGGTAGCAAAATGAAATTAGTTGAAATATTATGAAAAAGTATCACCAAGGGGAAAAACCTGCTATATCTTTGTCCACTAGAATTTAGAATTTTTAGAATTTTTATAGTAAGAATAGTTATAAAATATATGTATCCATGAGCATGAAATTTCTTAAAATATAGTATATTCTTATATAAATACTATACTTTTAAACAATAACATTACTAGAAGTAAGCAGAACATCAAAATTATAGAATATTATTTTGAAATGGCTACTTCTGCTTCCTCAAAATCAGAATTTTCAAGTTTCAAAAATATTATTACATGGTTATTAAAATAAACATAAGAATTTCTTCTCTCCTTAATT
This sequence comes from Anoura caudifer, assembly GCA_004027475.1. Taxonomy (NCBI): domain Eukaryota; kingdom Metazoa; phylum Chordata; class Mammalia; order Chiroptera; family Phyllostomidae; genus Anoura; species Anoura caudifer. The sequence goes on from PVKU01005073.1 coordinate 125,617, forward strand.
TTGCTTATTTCATGCCAGTACATATAATTTAGTCAACTAATTTTTATGAAGGTATGTATTAACCTGCAATGTTTTTAGGGCTCAAGATAGAGTTAAATAACAGACTGAGTCCTTGTTCTTGTGACATTTATATCCTGGAGGATGGTGGAAGAGAAGGGGGAAAGGTGTCAAACATACAGAAAAAGATCTTTTTGGATTTTGAAAAGTGCTGTGAAGAAACCAAATTTGGTCAATGAAACAGTTTGCAAGAAAGCAACCTTAGTTATGGTTATTAATTAGGTTGATGGGAATGATGAAAAGGACCAAAGAAAGGTCTTGAGAGGGAGGATTATTTCAGGGAAAGGGAAGAGCAAATGTGAAAGTATGAGGCTGGAGGGACCAATAAGAGACCAATACAGCTAAAACAAATGGGAGGTAGTTAACCAATCAGGCGGCATAATTTGGTAGGAACCAAGTAAAGAAATGATGTGTAGATAATGGTAATTATCTGGTTTTTCTAAGTGCCATTAAAAAAAGCTATGCAAAGATTTTCAACAAGGGCTGAAATTATTTAATTTTGACTTTCATTTTAAAAGGTTAGTTTGGTTGCTATCAATGATTGAATTTTACCTGACAAAATTCACTTAGGTGGGAAACTCTTCTATGATGTCAGTGATACAGCCCAGTGAGTGCGATAGTGTCTTAATAAGTGATCAAGTCTGGTGTGTATATTAGGGGTGGACCTGGCAAGATTTAACATTGGTGTGCATGTGTAGGAAAAGAAAGAAAGGTATTAAATTGACTACAGGGTTCTTTTGACTTAAACAACTGAATAAATGGTAATGCTCTTTATTGAGATAGGGGAAGATTGATGGAAAATCATGTTGTGGAAAGGGAGGCACAAATCAAAACATTATATTTTAGACTTGTATAATTTGAGATGTCTATTAGTCATTCAGGTGACGGTTGGGTTTAGGAATTTGGAGCTCAGGGAAAAGTTAGACAAATGATCATATGTTTGGAACTCGTGGTTTAATTCATAACATTTCAATCAATGCAACAGGGTGAGGTTATATAGGAAGAATTTTTAGAGAGCTAATATAATAGAGCTTTAACTAATTTAGCTTAAAACAAATTCCTCAGGTACTTCAATTTTGAAAGATTAGGTAGAAAAGAAAGAACTAAAAGAGAAAGCCAAAACAGTGTAGTATCAAAAATACTATGCTGCAGAAAGGAGGAGCTCCTACACTCTCAACAGCATGGATGGAACTGGAGAGCATTATGCTAAGCAAAGTGAGGCAGGCAGTGAGAGACAAATACGATATGATCTTACCTATAAGTGGAACCTAATCAACAAAACAAATAAGCAAATACAACCAGAGACATTGAAATAAAGAACAAACAGACAGTGACCAGAGAGGAAAGGGGAGAGGAATAATAGGGGATAATAGGGGAAGGTCCATCAAAGAACATGTATAAAGGACACATAGACAACGTCTAAGGGGGCAGGTTCGAGGGTGGGAGGCGGGGATGGGTGGGGTGGGGAGGGATGAAAATGGAGACAACTGCACTTGAACAACAATAAAAAAATTAACAAATAAATCAGGAACAAACAACACTGTGTTCATTGTGTTGAAATTCTGCTGAGAAGCATACACATACCTAGTGAACATAATGACAGCATTTTCAGCAAAGTAGAGGAAAAATACTTGATCACAGAGGTTTTAAAAGAAAATGGGAGATGAGAATGAGGAGATAGCAACTATAGCTTACTTTTCAGTTATTCTGTGAAAAGGTATGATAAAAAGACAAATGCTGAAATGTAATATCAGGTAAAAGGTGATATTTTTAAATAAAAAATTATATTTTCTTGTAAAATTAGAAGTACCAGGGTACATTGGTACGTTATTCAGTATAGCAGGCTAAGTTGAAAACGAGGAGAGATAGAAGAAGAGTTCACCATTTGAGAGTTGCTAGGGGTTCTGAGAGATTTGAGGAAAGAAGAAATATGAGGCAGTTCTCCTAGGAATGGGAATTTTTACTTATTATGGAAATATAACAGAATTGTCTGCGTAGCGTTGAATGCCTATTGGAGACCTGTGGTGGTGAATTCAAATGCAGTCCATTTAACATGATTGTATAATTTTCTTTTTCTTTTTTTTAATTTTAATTGTTGTTCAAGTACAGTTTTCTGGCTTTTACTCCCATCCCAGCCCATTCCCAGCCCTCCCACTTTCCTCCCATTTCCACCCACCCCCCAGATTTTGTCCATGTGTCCTTTATACTTGTTCCTGTAAATCCTTCCCCTTTTCTCCTGAAATTCCCTCCCCTTTTCACTCAGGTCACTATTTCAGTGTCTGGTTATATTTTGCTTGTTTGTTTGTTGTTTTTGTTTAGGTTCCTGTTAAAGGTGAGATCATATGGTATTTGTCTTTCACTGCCTGGCTTACTTCACTTAGCATAATGCTCTCCAGTTCCATCCATGTTGTCCCGAAGGGTAGGAGCTCCTTCTTTCTTTCTGCTGCATAGAATTCCATTGTGTAAATGTACCACAGTTTTCTGATCCATTCATTTAATGATGGGCACCTAGATTGCTTCCAACACTTGGCTATTGTAAATTGTGCTGCTATGAACATTGGGGTGCATAGGTTCTTTTGGATTGGTGTTTCAGGGTTCTTAGGATATAACCCTAGCAGTGGAAATGCTGGGTCAAAAGGCAGATCCATTTTTAGTTTTCTTAGAAAATGCCATACTGTTTTCCATAGTGGTTGTACCAGTCTGCAATCCCACCAACAGTGCACTAGGGTCCCCTTTTCTCCACAACCTCTCCAACACTTGTTGTTTGTTGCTTTGTTTATGATGGCCATTTTGACTGGTATTAAGTGGTATCTCATTGTGGTTTTAATTTGCATCTCTCTGATAGCTAGCAATACTGAGCATCTTTTCATGTGTCTCTGGATCCTCTGTACGTCCTCCTTGGAGAAGTGTCTGTTGAAGTCCTTTGCCCATTTTTTAATTGGGTTGCTTGTCTTCTTAGAATGGAACTTCTAAGTTGTGTAAGTTCTTTATATATTTTGGAGATTAAACCCTTGTCTGAGGTATCATTGGCAAATATGTTTTCCCATACAGTTGGTTCTCTTTTTATTTTAATACTGTTTTTATTTTCAGCCATGTAGAAGCTTTTTATTTTGATGAGATCCCATTTGTTTATTCTTTCCTTTATGTCCCTTGCTCTAGGGGACATACATTGGTGAAAATATTGCTGCTTGAAATGTCTGAAATTTTCCTGCCTATGTTCTCCTCTAGGACTTTAATGGTGTCACGGCTTATGTTTAAATCTTTTATCCACCTTGAATTTATTTTTTTGTATGGTGTAAGTTGGTGCTCAATTTTCATTTTTTTGGCACATAGCTGTCCAGTTCTCCCAACACCATTTGTTGAAGAGGCTATTTTTACTCCATTTTATGTTGCTGCCCCCTTTGTCAAATATTAATTGACCATAGAGACTTGGGTTTATTACTGGGCTCTCTGCTCTGTTCCACTGGTCCATGTGCCTGTTTTTATGCTAGTACCAGGCTGTTTTGATTACAGTAGCCTTGCAATACTGTTTGGCATCAGGTATTGTGATCTCTCCTACTTTGCTCTTCTTTCTCAAAATTGCAGCAGGTATTTGGGGTCATGTACGGTTCCATATAAATTTCTGAAGTGTTTGTTCTATGAAATATTAAGTGTTTGTGAAATATGTCATTGATACTTTAATAGGTATTGCATTGAATCTGTAAATTGCTTTGAGTAGTATGGACACTTTGATGTTAATTCTTCTGATCCATGAACACAGTATATGTTTCCATTTGTTGTGTCTTCCTTGATTTCTTTCTTTAGTGTTATGTAGTTTTCTGCATGTAAGTCTTTTACCTCCTTGGTTAGGTTTATTCCTAGATATTTTATTTTTCTTTTTGTCATATCAAATGGGTTTTTTTTTTCTTGATTTCTGCTTCTGCTGTTTCATTCTTGGTATACAAAAATGCCTTTGATTTCTGGATATTGACTTTGTATCCCATCATTTGGCCAAATTCACTTATTAGGTCAAGCAGCTTTTTGGCCGAGTCTATAGGATTTTCTATGTACACTATCATGTCATCTGCAAACAATGATAGTTTTGTTTACTCCTTTCCAATTTGGATGCCTTTTATTTCCTTTACTTGTCTAATCACTCTGGCTAAGACTTCCAACACTATATTGAATAGAAGTGGGGAAAGTGGACAACCTTGCCTTGTTCCTGATCTTAGTGGAAAAGATTTTAGTTTTTGCCTGTTGAGTATGATGTTGACTGTAGGTCTCTCATGTATGACCTTCATTATGTTGAGGAATGCTCCCTCTATGCCTACTTTGCTGAGTGTTTTTATCATAAATGGGTGCTGTACCTTATCAAATGTTTTTTCCACATCTATTGATATGATTATGTGATTTTTTGTCTTTGCTTTTGTTTATGTGATGTATTACATTTACTGATTTGCAAATATTGAACCATCCTTGCATCCCTGGGATGAATCCCACTTGGTCAAGGTGTATGATCTTTTTAATGTATTGTTGGATGCAGTTTGCCAATAATTTTGTTGAGGATTTTAGCATCTATGTTTATCAGCAATACAGGCTTGAAGTTTTCTTTCTTTGTTGTGTCTTTATCTGGTTTTCAGATTAGGATAATATCTCATAAAAAAGAGTTTGGGAGTCTTCCATCATTTTGGATTTTTTGAAATAGTCTGTGAAGAATGGGGGTTAGCTCTTCCTGAAATACTTTGTAGAATTCTCCTGTGAAACCATCTGGTCACAAGGCTTTTGTGTGTCAGGAATTTTTTGATTACTGCTTCATTTTCATCTGCTCTTATTGGTCAGTTCAGGCTTTCTGCTTCTTCGTTGAGTTTTGGAAGATTATATTTTTCTAGAAATTTGGCCGTCACCTAGGTTTTCAAATTTCTTGGCATACAGTTTTTCATAGTAATTTCTTACAATCCTTTGTATTTCTATGGTGTCAGTTGTAATCTCTCCTCTTTCATTTCTGATTGTGTTTGTTTGGGTCTTCTCTCTTTTTTTCTTGATGAGCCTCCTTAAAGGATTGTCAATTTTGTTTATCTTTTCAAAGAACCAGCTCCTGGATTCATTGATCCTTAGAATTGTGCTTTTATTCTCTATGTCATTTAATTCTGCTCTGATCTTGGTTATTTCCTTTCTTCTACTTGCTCTGGGCTGTCTTTGTTGTTGTTCCTGTAGTTCTTTTAGGTGTAGGGTTAGGTTTTTTGTTTGAAATGTTTCTATCTTTTTTAGGTAGGCCTGTATTGCTATGAACTTCCTTCTGAGGACTGCCTTTGCTGTGTCCCATAAGTTTTGGGTCATTGTGAGTTCGTTTTCATTTGTTTCCAGAAACTTTTTGATTTCCTCCCTAATTTCATTCTTGACCCATTCATTGTTTAATAGCATGCTATTCAATCTCCATAATTTTGAGTGTTTGGGTTTTTCCCCTTGGGTTTGGTTTCTAGTTTCAGTCCCTTGTGGT